>JADRCD010198615.1:0-11395 GCA_019843815.1 Montemys delectorum | reverse complement strand
TTCCTGTCTTCCTTTCTTCCTTCCTTTCTTCCTTCCTTCCTTTCTTTCTTTCTTTCTTTCTTTCTTTCTTTCTTTCTTTCTTTCTTTCTTTCTTTCTTTCTTCCCTTTTTTAAAAATAAGAGTATTGTTTATTTACTGATGACATAATTTTTTTTTATTTTTTATTTTTTATTAGATATTTTCTTTATTTACATTTCCAAAGTTATCCCCTTTTCTTTTTTCCCCTCCGAAAACCACCTATCCCATCCCCCTTCCCCTTGCTTAACAACCCACCCACACCTGGTTCCCTGTTCTGGGATTCCCCTATTCTGAGGCTTTGAGCCGTCACAGGACTCCTCCCATTGATATCTAACAAGGCCATCCCCTGCTACATATGTGGCTGGAGCCTTGGGTTCCTCTATGTGTACTCTTTGGTTGGTGGTTTAGTCCCTAGGAGCTCTAGGGATTCTAGTTAGTTCACATTGTTGTTCCTCCTATGAGGCTGCAAACTCCTTCAGCTCCTTGAGTCCTTTTTTTAGCTCCTCCATTGGGGATCCTGTGCTAAGTTCAATAGTTGGCTCTGAGCCTCCACCTCTGTATTTGTCAGGTACTGGTAGAGCCTTTCATGAGACAATTATAACAGGCTTCTCTCAGCAAGCATTTGTTGGCATCCACAATAGTAGTTTATTGGTGACTATATATGGGATGGATCCCCAGGTAGGGCAGCCTCTGAATGGTCTTTCCTTCAGTCTCTGCTCCACACTTTATATCTCCTCCCATGGCTATTTTTGTTGCCCCTTCTAAGATGCACCCTTTGGTCTTCCTTCTTCTTGAGCTTTATGTGGTCTGTGAATTGTATCTTGGGTAAAGGAGCTAAAACCATCCAGTGGAAAAAAGACAGCATTTTCAACAAAATGGTCTTGGTTCAACTGGCCATCAGCATGTAGAAGAATGCAAATTCATCGATCCATTCTTATATCCTTATACAAAGCTCAAGTCCAAGTGGATTAAGGATGTCTACATAAAACCAGATACACTGAAACTAATAGAAAGTGGGGAAGAGCCTCAAGCACCTGGGTACATGAACAGAACACCAATGGCTTATGCTCTACGATCAAGAATTGACAAATGGGACCTCATACAATTGTAAACTTATGTAAGGCAAAGGATACTGTTAATAGGACAAAATAGAAGCCAACAGATTGAGAAAAGATCTTTACCAATCCTAAATCCAATAGAGAGCTAATATCCAATATATATAAAGAACTCAAGAAGTTAGACTCTAAAGAACCAAATAGCCCTATTAAAAATTGGGGTACAGAGCTAAACAAAGAATTTTCAACTGAAGAATATCAAATTGCTGAGAGCACCTAAAGAAATGTTCAATATCAAGGAAATGTCATCAGGGAAATGCAAATCAAAACAACCCTGAACTTCTACCTCACACCAATCAGAATGGCTAAGATCAAAAACTCAGGTGACAGCAGATGCTGGTGAGGATGTGGAGAAAGAGGAACACTCCTCCATTGCTGGTGGGATTGCAAGCTAGTACAACCACTCTGGAAATCAGTTTGGCAGTTCCTTAGAAAATTGGACATAGTATTACCTGAGAACCCAGCTATACCACTCCTGAGCATATACGCAGAAGATGCTCCAACATGTAATAAGGACACAAGCTGGAAAGAACCCAGATGTGTCTTAACAGAGGAATAGATACAGAAAATGTGGTACATTTACACAATAGAGTACTACTCAGCTATTACAAACAGTGAATTTATGAAATTCTTAGGGAAATGGGTGGAACTAGAAAATATCATCCGGAGTGAGGTAACCCAATTACAAAAGAACACACATCATATGCACTCACTGATAAGTCGATATTAGCTCAGCCTGGTTTCCTGTAGAGCCCAAGACCCCCAGCCCAGGGATAGAATCAACGCAATGGGATAGACTCTCTTCCATCAATCAGTAATTAAGAAAATGCCTTACAGCCAGATCATATTGAGGTTTTTTTTTTTTTTTTCAATGAATTTTCTCTCTTTTCAGATAACTCTAGCTGGTATGTCATGTTGACAGAAGACTAGCCACCAGCACCAAAGCTGAGTAACTTATCCACCGTTCTTGGGTCTCTTGATGGTCTGTCTCTGCTGACTCTTGAAAGTAGTCCTTCCTTTAAGGAGGAAATCTGAGAGCCAAGATTCTGGCCTGGAAATAGACTATGAGGTTGGCTCCCAGACCGCTGAAACTCTGTGTTGTACTGTTCTGTAAAGCGTAGTGGGCCCTGATTGTCTAGGTATTTATGTTTACAAATGAGGGAGGGATGGGACCAATTGAGGTAGAACTGACTAAGTTATGAAAAGAGAGCGTCTACCCAAGGTTGAGGTCTTCTTGATTAGGGTGCTACCTCTATCACCTTTAGCTCTTCCCTTGATGCTATGGCAATAGGAAAATGGAAAAGGAAGGGTGAAAACCCTGCGATTTTTTCTCATGGCTTCAGACTTTGCCACTAGGCAAAAGTGGCCTGTGTTTTGCTGGAACATTCAGCCTGCTTTGAGCTGCACAGGGCTTCCGTCCAGGCTGCCACAACAAAAACCCCTAGTTCTGTCCCGGCGTGTGATAATCACAACTGCTCGCTGTTAGAAGTTTAGTGTTATTTCAACAAGGCTGCTGTGAGAGTCCAGTCGCCTTCACATTCTGGGTTTGGAAGTTCCAGATACTGCTCCAAATTCTCATTGTTAGAGGCCAGGATGTCCAAGACAAAGTCACCAACTAACTCAGTTCTTATGGAGGACCTCTGTCCTGGTCTAAAGAAACATCCTTCCTAAGATCCTCACATGGCTGAGAACCATTAGTGTTTCTCATTCTTGGAAGGCACTAATCACTCAGCTAGGGTTTCACTATTCTTTTTTTTTTTTTTTTTTTTATGTGTGCCCCAGTTTCTGAACAATGACACAGAGACTTATTTATTTATAGATTAATGCCTAGACCTTAAGCTAGTTTTGTTCCCCCACCAGCTTGTTGTAACTCAGTTATCCTGTTTATACTATTCTATGTCTGCCATATGACTGGTTACTTATCAGTTTCATACGTTAGACTTCCTCCATGACTCAGCGGCAAATCCCTCACACCTGACTCCTTCCCAGAATTCCTATGTCTTCCTGGAAGTCCTGTCCATTCTCTTCTGCTTTGTATGCCTTGCTCAGCTCTTTAATGACAAGTGATGCTTTTACACAGTGTACAAAAACTTGTCCCAATACCAGGACACATTTCTTTGGCTTCATCTAAAAACTAATTACCTTCCAAAGCTCCATCTCATAATAGCACCTTATTAGAGGCTAGAGATATAGTAAATTTATGAAGAGGTAAATTATACCACAGTATCAAATGGCTCTGATGGCTTCAGAATATGGGCACTCAGAGTTGAGAAGCAAAATGATGTATAATGAGTTTGATAGAAAATTCTTGATATAGTTCTTACACATTTAAGATAAATGTAGAATATATATAAGCCTAGTGTTCTCCCTCTCCCTCCCTACCTCCGTGTGTGTGTGTGTGTGTGTGTGTGTGTGTGTGCTTGTGTGTGTGTGTCTCACCTAACCTCTTCTTTTCAAATTATTTTTCTTCTTTGTATTGTGGAAAATTTCTTTGACTTGACTTTGTTAATTAGTGAGTACTAATCACTCTGTTAGATTTATTTGACAAAAAGAAAAGGTTAATGTCTGTTTTATGTAAAGTTTATTAACATGGTTAAGTTAATAACATTAACAAAAACTTTCCAGAAATTGTACCAGGGATCCTGGAAAGATGGCTTAGCTGATAAGAACACCTGCTGCTTTCCCAGATCTTCTGAATTTGTATTTCAGGGCTCACCACCACTTGTAAGTTTAGCTTCAGAGGATCTGATGCCCTCCTCTAGTCTTCAAAGGCACTTAAATGAGGTATATATTCACACACACACACACACACACACACACACACACACACATGCGCACGTGCGCCCGTGGGCGCACACACACGCGGGCGCACACACACAGTATTTTAAAAGAATATTGTATAAAATGATGTTTCCATGCTATTTTATGATGTTTTCTGGGAAGATAATAGCAAAAGCCTATTCATTCATCACAGAGCAAGAATGAGAAAACAAAATGTTTCAGCAGTGTATCGTGGTGAAATTATGAGTTTATTGAGATTATGTACAGGACTTTGAGTCACTCAAATGCAGAGACAGCACTGAAAAAGCTCAGAAAAACCACATCCCTAAAGCTCCCTACACAACTTGTGGGCAGTTCTACCAAAGAATCCTTTCTCCTTTCCCCAGAATTGCAGCTTATATAATCTTTGAGGAAGTACTTGTGGATCTTGACTCTTAGAACTCTGACCTTTCTGAGTCTAGTTTCATGAGCTTCTTGAGTCGAATGAGCCTGCTGCTTCTTTCAAGGAGGTATTTCTCAATTCAGAAATAATAGATATGCAACAATTACTCCCCTCCCTTCCACAAGTCTCTTCAACTTGAAAGCATTGAGAATCTCTTCCATCATTGTTTTCCAGTATCATGTCCTATTATGTACAATGTTTGATGCTAATTTAAGAGCAAAGATCATGGAACTTGGACTACAGAAGTAATATTACAGAGTTATACAATGAGTAGGTTTTCTTTTCTCAAAAAACAATTTCACAAAATTTCCAGTTGAAACCTTTAATGACACAATGCTTAATGTATATGTTATACCTTTTTTTTTTTTCTAGAAAAGACTAAGTGTATGCCATTTTTGGTAAAATTGAGGCTCATTTTTATTTCTGGATCTGCAGATAAGTTGCCTTTATGAAACAGACATCATAACACACGTTTTATCGGTTCACATTTAGTTTTCTTTCTAGGGCAATGACTATTCTGAGTTTCAAGTTCTAAACTTCAGAGGACTTTGTGTCTTTGCACAGTTGATATCTATACTAAATTTAGCACTGGTAAGGTCAGCTCTTAAAAACAAATTCCTGTAAAAGAAAGAAGAGTGAGAATTTGAAAACAACCATTTTAGCCTGAGAGTAAGCTTCTGTTTTCATTAAATATTTAACTTCATCAGTAGTATATGAGAAGACTTTTTTCTTAATATTATGGAGATTAAAAAGGAGGAAATGCTGGATCAGTTACTTGGAGTTAAGCTCATTTAAATGATAAAGCCATCTGAACCAAACAAACTGCCACACGCAGAGAAGCAGTTAACATGAAATCTAAGGCTGACAGGGGCTGACAGTCCTCGCTGCAGATTCATCCCGGCAAGTGATAGGTAAGATTAGTTACTTAAAAAATAAAGGACAAAGAAGCTCTATTAAGAATAACATCTTTTCTAGCTGAGATCTGTACAGGTAGATATGCGTTACATAGTGAATGTAAATATTCTAAGCTAAAGAAGTAAGTATTTTGCATTCCACTTATTTTACACAAGGTAACATGTTAAAAAAGAAAGTTCTATATAACAGAAAAGAATGAATAAAAAGGATATGTGTTAATACAATTATTAAAAGGCTCTTCTACAGGTAATACAATACAGCTATTCACCATGGAAAGTCATACCCTGGGAAGGTTAACCCCAACAAGAAATCTTATATAAACCCTGCTTTCTGCTCCATTCCCTGCTGCTTCTTGCCTGAGCCAAGGCAGCCACTCTCCTGGGGTTTTCCCTTCCAATAAATCTCTTCAGAGAGGATTGTTCTGAAGAGTGACTTTGAGGTATCCTTCCGAACCTGATTGGCAGGATAGTTCTTGGAGCAGTACTGTAACACTTTTTGCTTGGGAAAACATCCCTCTAAGAGCAGAACTGTTACCCTTGCATTAGGGAAACCTTCCCCTGCAGCAGCAGGAGCAGAGCTGTAACACTTATGTAGGAGAACCCTTTGCATTCAGAGCTGCACCACTTACAGAGTTGGAGTTGGCTGCCTATGTCTAGATGGGCCAGCTATGGCCTTTATGGCCTACAGGGTTAGGACCTGGCATCCTTAAGGGGCTAACAATCCCAGCACCACAGGAAAAGACTATCCTGAGGTCCATGATGCCTACTGTTGAAACAAAACTGGAAAGGTAAATATACCTTGTTTATCTAATGCTGTGTAGTAGGTCCCTGGAAACCTACTTCACTTTTACTATAAAGAAACAAAAAGATAGAAATGAACTATGTCCATTGTTGTTAGGAAGAATGAAATAATAGAAAAAAAAGAGTGTCAAAGAAAAAAAATCAATAAAAAAGAAACAAACAAACAAAAACAATAGGAGTACATGTTTTGAAATGATAAACAAAAATGATGAATATTTAGCTAGTGCTTGCATCAAAACCATGCAAGTAAAATAGTAAATGAAGGTATTACATTTATCACAACAGAAAGTAAAAGATCATAAGAGACTATCCTGAACAATTCTATGCTAAAAAATTATAAAATAATGAACTAGAAAAATGGATATACTTCAAGATGAAACCTATGAAGGCTGAATCATGATGAAATAACACATCTGAGCTGACCAATAATGAGTGGGGAAATGGAATCAGTATTCATAATAAGCATACCATTGAATAAATAAATAATCTCTGGAGCCAAGCCAATAAACTCTTGGTGATCGAATACCAGTTTCCCATATTTTTTTTCTCAGACTCTAAGATGATGGAATGATTTTCCTTTTCCGTAAGCCTAGCATTATTTTGTCGGTAAAGGTAGATGAGAACACTACAATCAAAGCAGATGTCTGCCAAAATTCTTGATATCTTCTACACAAAAACAAAATGAATTCAACAACACATGAAAAGGATCATTTGCTGTGATGCGAAATTTATCTCTGACTTACAAGTTCAACATTTACAACTCAATAAATGTACTGCACTGTAGCAGGCCAAGGACTAAATGTCATGTGATTTCGGTACATAGATAAAAACAAAAGAAAGAAAGAAATCCAAACATTTGACACATTGTTATTTTGTAGTATAAAAGGAAGTACTTGTGGCAGATGTAATAGGTCAGTTGGGAAAGTACTTAAACTGTACGAAAAAAAAAAAAAAAACCAAAACTTGAGTTCTAGGATTTTTTTTTAAGTCAGCATGGTGGTTTACATTTGTAATCTCAATACTAGGAGATAGACAGGCAGGTTCCTGGGGGCTCCTTAGTCAGACAACCCACCCTCCTCGGTGAGTGCTAGGCTGGTGTACACAAAACCCAGTGCAGAAAAAAAGAAAGAAAATAAAGGTTGATATCTGAAGAATGACAACTAAGATCATTATTTTGCCTCAATATATTTAAACACACAGGTATGCACAAACCTACAGGTACACACACACACAGATACATACTATTGAAGAAGTTAATACAAAATCAACAAAGGAAACTTGGTTGCATTTATTACACTAAATGGAGAGAAAGATCCCTTTCAAATAGAAAAAAATTATAATCAAATCAAAGCATATACTCTGAGAACTACAAAACATTTAAGAAAGAAATTTGAAAGTCATAATTAAATGAAAGCATCCCATATTCATAGATTACATGAAGAAGTAACATTGTTGCTATGTCCATACAAACCAAGATAATCTTCAGATTCAGTGGAATCCATATCAGAATTTAATGCTAATTGTTATAGATATCGAAAATAATCTGTATTTCATATGGTTCAACTCAAAACCTCAATGCTAAGGCACACAAGAAAAAAGATTGAAATTGGAAGCATCAACTACCTTCTTTCAAGTTATCCTAAGAAAGTGTAAGCTGTTAGAACAGCAGGGTGTGGGCATAAAATAGATTCATCAGCCAAGGAATCAGAAAAGCAAACACAAAAAGCCACCCACACATCTGTCGTCAATTGAATTTTGACAAAGGCTTCAAGAACATACATAAGGAGAAGGGAAGTCTGCTCAGTAAGGAGTGTTGAGAAGCGTATGCAAATAGCATTGGGAAATATTTGAGAATGAATAATATCAGGCTAGGAGCTCACACTATATATAAAGATCAGTCTTAAGACTAATACAAAATATAGAAAGCCATCTAACTACTAGGAAAAAATCCCAAGGCCAAGTAGGTGTTTACCACAAAATGGAGAAACCGGCCACACCTGCAAAGAAGGAAAGCAAAGTTAACAAGATGAATAGACCAACTACACACTGGAAGAAAATGCTCCTAAGCCTTATGGCTAAGAAAAGACCAATATATTAGTGTTATAAAGAACTCAAAGTGTTTTGTACAAAGGAAACAACTAGATTAAGATATATGGAATAAAACTACGATAGACAATTCCCAAATGATGAGCAAAATTAAATTTTGCATTTTAGAAATTGCTTCTTTGCTGTATTTTGTCACAACATTGAGAAAAGTAACCATTGAATCAGATGAGATAGCGAGCCTGTTTCACAATGTCTCCCTGAAAGACTGAAATTCAGTGTGTCAAATGGATGTCAGTGTCTATCTTCATTACACCAGAATTCACAGTAACCAACACCCAGATTCAGTTTATGTGTACCCAACTTAAGGAGACAGAGAGAGAGAGAGAGAAAGAGAGAGAGAGAGAGAGAGATGTTATAAGACAGAAGGAAGAATTTTAAAGCATCAAGCTAAGTAAAACAAAGCAGACACATAAAGGTTGTCTCATATGTGGAATCCAAAATAATTAAATTTGCATGAATTTGTATGAATAGAAGCATGGAGACTGTCTATATGAGCACATACACACATGTTTATATGTGTGTGTGTGCTTATGTGTATCATATGTCACATATGTGTATCCCAGTTAAACTTCAAATCAGACTAGCATACAGCTATCATGTTAATTTAATAAATACGTATATCTTATTAGGGAATATGACATCAAATCAAATTCTAATGCTACAGGAATATTTGGAAATATATAAATTTCATTTTTGTAAACCCCTTATACACATATATACATATATATGATGTATGTATATAAATTTATATTCATTCATAACAAAAACATGAAAACAAATAAGAGATTATATAAGATGTTTTCTCTTAACTTTTACATCTATACATATTGTTTCTATTATTATTATTATTATTATTATTATTATTATTATTATTATTAACTAAAACATGAACTTGGTGAACAAATGAAAAGGGGAGCATTGGGAAGAAGGCATTTCCAAAGCGTAAATTAGAAGACAAATGTGAAAAGGCTTAGCGTATTCACAAGGGAAGGATCTTCCCCAAATTGAGGATGTAACTCTAGAATTGAGCAGCAATAAGCTGTGACATTTTCAAAAGCTCAGGAATATGAGCTGGCCCCTAATAAAGGACACCATCTGGCTATGGCTTTGTTACTGGGTTTTCTTTTCTTTTACATATTCTGTCATCTTTGCATACAAATGCTTCTCTTGGTGCATTTGAAGCACGTGTTTGAAAGCTTCTATGTTGGGCAGCATTCAGCGCACTTAAACGCATTGTGTAGGCATTTAGTGTTGAACACTGGGCATTTAGGCAGGTGTGTTTTTGACTTAAATACTAACAGGGAAGGGGTCATGGGCACTGGCAGCAGTTTGATTAACATGGCCCCTAGGTCTGGAACACATCCTGGGAAACAGAAAGCATTGGACATTAGGATACTTCCTCTTCATGCTCTTTCTTTGGCTGATTTCTACTGTGAATATGCAATCACACATTTCAATTCCTAATCTAAAGGTCTGCTTTGGCTTTTAAGAGTTGCACTTAAGGACTAATATTTTTGCCATACCAGTCCGAAACCCACTGCTGCTCTAACAACACATCAGCGCGATTATTTTCAAGCATTTGACATTCGTTCAAATTGAGAATACTGATATCCTACAAGAGTCATTTATACAAGAGGAGAAAATAATTTCTGCCAAATTTCTATAGAGAAATGCTGCACATGTTGCAGGAGGAAAACATTCATTGTGTAGCACATGAGCATGGGAGAGATGTGTGAGCATGGAGGATATGTGCGCAGTGTTCCTTTGGTGGGATATTTCATGTGGGAGTTTGTCGTTCTAGAATTCAGCAGCAATGGCATTTCTTTCCTTTTTTGCATTGAATAAATCTGACATGCTCTCATGGAATTCATCCCAGAATGTTAATACACTTTTCTATGTGGGCATTCTCTGATTTCCCATGATTTTCTGTGACACTGTAATGAGCAAAATCCCACCAAGAGCCTAGCAACCCATCACTCAAGAGCTGCAGAAAGAACTCCCTATGCCAGATTAAGTTTTTATATAAGCTTCTCTAATTACAACAACTAGATCCAAATATTTGCTGACAGGCACTGTGGTAGCTAATTAGAACCAACTGCCTCAGCAGGGTACCTAATATTCCAGGTTATCCGTCATCTTCTTTCTCATTCTTGACATGAGGAAAAAAAATGTGATTTTTAAAGGGAAATAAAAGGGAATATGGTGCAATTTAAACAGGTAGATGTTGAAATAACTTTCAAGGCAATCTTGCTAGGATTCTTCATTATGGATGTTTCTATCAACAACCTCAGAGTAGAGTAGGCATCTCTGTGTATCAGATATACTGTTTGCTACTGCTTGTTGGTTTTGTTGTCTATCACAGCCACAAAATGAGGGAAAGTATCGATTTCATGATGTTTATTAGTGAACTTTTTGGTATATTTTAGAGAATGCTTGAAAGAGTAAAGCAATGGAATTGTTTTTGAGCTGTGCTTTATTTAGCTTTACTGAAGTGAGAGGCAAGGCAACTTCATTGGGCATTCCTGAAAGAAAGAATGTTGCAATGATAAAGGAAGTAGGATATATATTTCTACATATTATACATTATATATAGGGAGGATAATTGATTATATATAATTTCATTAATAAAATAAGTTTTTATATTTAAATTTTTTAATTTAACATTTTAAATAATATATATTTGAATATAATATATATACATACACACATATGTGTATTCATATATACATATATATTCTTCATGTTTTCATTTCTGCTTTGCTCCATCAACAATTTAGTAATAAAGGTGATGAGAATTACATTTGAATCTTGGATGAGTTACTTATAAAGTCAGAGATAATTTCCAATGGGAGCCCTAGACTTTGGCACATCCATGAGAACACATAGTCGTAATGTGATAGAATTGGCAGGGAGCTAACACTGAATCAATTTCCTTTCTGGTCCTTACAGAGAAGGTGTAATATAGTGCAAGATTTACTTACAGATAGTATTTCATTACCATTTCCAAATTGTGATGTTTAAAATTATCTTCTTAAAATAATGGTTTTATTGATTCTTTGAGAGTTTAATTCAATTTTTATCTTACTCCCAGTCTCTTGACTCTCCCCAGATCTACCACCACCTTGCTACCCAACCAACCTTCATCTTTTCATGTTCTCCTGTCCTCTCTCTCTTTTCTCTCTCTATCTCTCTCTGACCCCCCCCCACACACACACACA
>JADRCD010198614.1:14464-28856 GCA_019843815.1 Montemys delectorum | reverse complement strand
TGGTTTCCCATTGTTTTCAGAAGGCCCAGCGGACCTGGGTGACCCACTCTACTATGCTTCTGCATCTGCTGCCTCCCCCAGCTGTGCAGTCTTCCCCCTGACCCTCAGGTACCAACCACCAAACAGCAGCTGTTCCTGCCCTGCCTCGGTTTGAAGCTTGACCTGCTGGACGGGCACTCTACCCCTGAGCTACATCCCCAGCACTTGTGAGTGTTCCTTTCTTTTCCATTCTAGGCAGCCTTTCAGGGTTCATCCTCCTGCCTCAGCTTCTAAGCTGGGATGATGGCTCGCATCTGGTGCCTGGCTCTATCTCTGACATAGATCTGTGTGTTTTTGCTGCTCTGAACTTCAGTGACCAGGGGCCAGATCTAGTTAATTTGACATTTGTTCACCAAGCCTTAGGTCCATAGTATTTGTCTGTAAGTATTTGTTGGGAAAAGAAAAGGAGGAAGAAGGAAGAAAAGAGAAGGGAGGAGGGAGGAATGGAGGTAGGGATGGAGGGAAGACCAGTAAGAGCCTGGTGGAGGGTGCTTCTGAGGAGCTGGGTTAAATGAAGATAACATTTAGTGAGAGCTCTCAGACAGAAGGAAGCACTTTTTCACCAGGGGGTAAACAACAGGAGCCAAATGGGGGTAGGGGTGGTTTACAGCTAGGAAGTGGGTTCTCAATTGGAAGGTCAGGGTCAAGGGGCGGGTCCAATCTAGAAGAGAAAGCCTCCTGCATTTGTTAGCAATGAAAAGCCCCCCTCCCCCACCCCGCCTGCTCTGCGTTCTTCCCTTTCCCTTTCTGTGGGAGCAAGTGGCCCAGGTGGGATTCTGTCTCCGTGAAGGGAGAGAGAGGAATGGGAGGTGGCTCTTCACTCTTAACCTCCCCACAAAGTTACTGAAGACAGCTCGAGTCGTGAATCATCCCTCTTTACAATCAAGCAGTTATTTAAAATGGAAAAAGGAAAAGAGACCCAGAAAGAGCCTGAGCAGAGTTGCTCGCAGCCGCAGCTCGAAGCAATCAGCCCCAAGATGCGCCTCTGCTCACGCGAGCTGCTTTCCTGATTGAGGGAGCTAATTGCCGGCTGACACAGCTTCCAGGGAAAGCTCTTGGAGACAAAAAATGCCAAGTGCTACATCAACAACCAAACACTTCCGTGCGCACTGGGCTCTGATGGCTCAGGACCTGCGAGGCAACAGCGACCTTAGCTCCACCTAGCAACAGGCTGTTCTTGGTCTCAAGGGACCAGTCCTCCGCGAATGAGAGAAGCCCTGAGGTAGAGGAACCAAACAGAACCCTAGGAGAGAGCTTTAAGAAATGGAAGCAGAAATGGGCAGGAAGGCTCTACGCCTGTAGTCAAAGAAACGCCAGGATCAACAACCACAGGCTGTGTTGATGAACAAGGCTGGAAAATGCATGCTCACAGGGATGCTGCGCACATCCGTTTACTGCTATACTACCCCAGTCGATGAATCATAAAAGCCACCCCAGACGCCCATCTATAAATGAATGGACGAAGGAAATGTGCCACCTATTCACAACGAAGTCTTATTCATCCATAAAGAAGAAATGACATTCTGTAGGAAAATGGATTGAACTGGAGATCATGTTAAGTGAGACAAGCCAGATTTAGAAAGAAGTGATCCCTCTAATAAGTGGAATCTAGATTGGGAGTGGGGGGAGTTGGATAACACAGCAAGAGTAACGAGGCAGCAGGAGCGGGAAGGGGAGTCAGAGGGGGTGAGGAGGTTGAACATGAGAAAATACCGTAATGAAACCCACTGCTCTGTTGGCTAATATTTAAAATTAGAAATAATTTGAATCAGTGAGATGGCTCAGAGGATAAAGCCAGTGTTTGCTGCCAAGGGGACAATCTGAGTTCAATCCCCATGTCCCACCTGGAGGAAAGAGAGAACCTACCTCCACATATGTGCTGTGGCACACCCATGCCCCCACTATTCATATGTACAGCATGCATATGATACACACACACACACACACACACACACACACACACACACGATCAGGAAAATCTAGGCCTCTAGGGAAGGAACAATGGGGCCTTGGGCTGACTTCTTTGCCAGTGGGGGTTTATCCGTCAATACCCAGAAGATGTCCCAGAGGAGTCAGCTTTGGGCAGCTGTTGTCAGATGCACCCATAGCTTGGCCTGCTCTGGGGGTGCAGCTGTGCTCCAGCTGCCCACCTTCTGTTTCCCAGTGCCCCTCTAATGGCGCCCACATACCATCTCCACCCTTGATGCTCTAGACCTAGCTTCAGGCTCTTACTGACTCCAAGGTCACTATGGTAACCACTTACGGGGGGGGGGGGGCCGTTTTGGTCCAGCCTTCACATTGGTGCAGTCCAGCTTGACAGGTTCTGCAGGTAGTGTCAAAGGCAAGCTCACCCACTTCCTAAAACCCCAGTGCTCAGTTCTGCCAAAGATGTAGTGTAAGTTGGCAAACAGGGAATCAAAAAAGAAAGGGGATGCCTCCGATGCCCTATACCCAGGGTCCGGAGTCCCCATTGACTTTATGAACAAAGGAAAGCTGGCCATCTGACTCAGGAAAGCCAGAGAACAAGATTCAAGGAGGCTCCCTGTGGGGCGACCTTGCTAAGACTTGCTCCTAGCCCAGGTCACAATGTTGTTCCACATGTGTTACTCTTGGCACCTCAGAGATGAGTGTCTGTGACCAGAGGATGGATTCCAGCATCTTCAGATTCCCCATCAGGAAAGCTTTTAGATAAAATAACCTGTGTACACTGTAGTGTATAAAATATACTTCCTCTCATTTGCAATGTGATTTTCTTTCCTGTGTTTTCCAGTCGCATCTGCCCCAGAGATAACCACAATTCTGCTTTTAATAACCATGGATTTGTGCTGAACTCCCACTAAGTCAATCGTATAGCAACCATTTCTTTCCAGTCAACACAATCCACCCACATGCTTACTCCTGGAGATGACTTCTTCTTTCCTGGTGTATACTATGTCATCCTATAGACTTTCCACACTTTCTTTACTTACATACTCATAATAATGCTCAGGGTATTTCTAGCCTGAGGCTCAGATGAACAAAATATGTGAGTCCACTCTCATAATCACACACAATCACTACTCTTAGGTATATACTCAGGTGTGACATCACTCTGTCAACTGCAAATATGCTTGGTCATAGTAGAAACCAATTTCTAAAATGCTTATTCTAAAAGTCACTTTCAACTGCACCTGCAACTGATGAGCAATCCCAAGGCTCCCCTTCTTTGATGACACTTGGTATTGTTGGTCTTTTGATTGTCACCATCTGGTGAACAGAAAAGTCACTGGGTTCCAACAAGCTTTTTCAGATGGATAGTACAATGCTACAGAGCAGCACTTCATCATCTGTGCACATGGCCTCCAGTACCTCTGCACACAGCCTCCATCACCTGTGCATACGACTCCATCATCTGTGCACACGGCCTCCATCACTTGTGCACACACCCTCCATTATCTGTGCACATGACCTCCATCACCTGTGCACATGGTCTCCATCACCTGTGCGCACAGCCTACATCACCTGTGCACACGGCCTCCATCACCTGTGCACTCAGCCTCCATCACCTGTGCACACGGCCTCTATCACCTGTGCACACGGCCTCCATCACCTGTGCACACACCCTCCATCACCTGTGCACACGGCCTCCATCATCTGTGCACATGGCTTCTATCACCTGTGCACTCAGCCTCCATCACCTGTGCACTCAGCCTCCATCACCTGTGCACATGGCCTCCATCACCTGTGCACTCAGCCTCCATCATCTGTGCACACAGCCTCCATCACCTGTGCACACAACCCCCATCACCTGTGCACACAGCCTCCATCACCTGTGCACACACCCTCCATCACCTGTGCACTCAGCCTCCATCACCTGTGCACACGGCCTCCATCATCTGTGCACGGACCTCCATCACCTGTGCACAGAGCCTCCATCATCTCTGCACACGGCCTCCATCATCTGTGCACATGGCTTCTATCACCTGTGCGCAGCCTCCATCACCTGTGCACAGGCCTCCATCACCTGTGCACAGAGCCTCCATCATCTCTGCACACGGCCTCCATCATCTGTGCACATGGCTTCTATCACCTGTGCACTCAGCCTCCATCACCTGTGCACACGGCCTCCATCACCTGTGCACACAGCCTCCATCACCTGTGCACAGGCCTCCATCACCTGTGTACACAGCCTCCATCACCTGTGCACAGGCCTCCATCACCTGTGCACACAACCTCCATCATCTGTGCACTCAGCCTCCATCACCTGTGCACAGGACTCCATCACCTGTGCACACGGCCTCCATCATCTGTGCACGGGCCTCCATCACCTGTGCACAGAGCCTCCATCATCTCTGCACACGGCCTCCATCATCTGTGCACATGGCTTCTATCACCTGTGCACTCAGCCTCCATCACCTGTGCACACGGCCTCCATCACCTGTGCACTGAGCATCCATCACCTATACACCTGGCCTCCATCATCTGTACACAGGCCTCCATCACCTGTGCACACGGCCTCCATCACCTGTGCACACACCCTCCATCACCTGTGCACATGGCCTCCATCACCTGTGCACAAAGCCTCCATCACCTGTGCACTCAGCCTCCATCACCTGTGCACATAGCCTCCATCATCTGTGCACACGACCTCCATCACCTGTGCACTCAGCCTCCATCACCTGTGCACACGGCCTCTAGCATCTGTGCACACGGCCTCCATCACCTGTGCACACAGCCTCCAGCATCTGTGCACACAACCTCCATCACCTGTGCACTCAGCCTCCAGCACCTGTGCACTCGGCCTCCATCATCTGTGCACTCAGCCTCCAGCACCTGTGCACAGAGCCTCCATCACCTGTGCACAGAGCCTCCATCACCTGTGCACTCAGCCTCCATCACCTGTGCACACAGCCTCCATCATCTGTGCACACGGCCTCCATCACCTGTGCACTCAGCCTCCATCACCTGTGCACACAGCCTCCATCACCTGTGCACACAACCTCCATCATCTGTGCACAGAGCCTCCATCATCTGTGCACTCAGCCTCCAGCACCTGTGCACAGAGCCATCTGTGTGACTTATCTTAGAAAACACATCTTCCTAGTGTCTGCCTTTTACCCCCAACTCTTTTCTTCTTTGTTCATTTCTTTCCGTTTGGGGTCGGGGAGACAGAGCCTTGCTACATAGCCGAAGCTGACCTCAAACTCTCAATCCCCAATACAAAGACGGGAGGAAGAGTCAGGAGATTATGATACAAACATGCCTTCAAAACTAGATTGTCATTTAAAAATGCAGTGCTCCAGCCAGCAAGATGGCTCAGGGGGGAAAGATGCTCATGGCCAAGCCTGATGACCTGAGTTTGTCACCAGGCCCCACATGGTGGAAGGAGAGAACCTACTCATGCAATCCTGCAAGCTGTCCTTTGACCTCCACATGCCCACGTAGGCACGTGCACACATGTGCACACACACATGCACACACATGCATACACGTGCACACACATGCACACATGTATGTGCACACACACAGAGTGTAAAATTATATTTAAAAACTTCATTACACTAAAAAAATAAAAGCAATGCTTTTGTGACTAGCACCCAAAAATTGCTTGTGGCACGTGCTAACCGAGAGAGAGATAATGTATACAATTCAAAGTCTGAACAGTGACTTTAAAAAAAAAAAAGAAACAGGAGGGGGGAGTGGCTGCGCTGTGACTGCTGGGTCTCCCCAGGGGGAGACGGTGGGTGAGCATTATCTTTGTCTCACTGATATTCTGCCTTGTAAATACAGCTTTTAGAATTAGAAAAATAGTCAACCTTTTTTTTTTTCCTAATCACTAGTCTATTAAGCTGGACTGAAATTAAGCTTCCACATATAAAACCACTGGCTTAACAGAAACTCATCCTTACACACCCGACCTCTCCAGGCACAGTTTCCTCAGCCTTGAAAGCCTTCCACACACTTTCCTGAGAGGAAGTGGCTTTCTTTAATCCACTTGTTGCAAAGGCACTTCTGCATCTGGATTCCGTGAGGTCTTCAGCTAAGGTGTGGCACGTCCTCGGTACAGCTCAGGGATAGGACGCGCTGAACAGGCAGAGTCACCGGCACCTGCGTTTCCAATCTCAGGTCAAATGAGGTAAAAGTCAAAAGCCCCACGAGACGAGGGGCCTCTGGGTAGGTCCCAGTCAATGATACATTCCTGATGTCGATGTTGTTGGAAGGATGGGTGAGTGACTTAAGCTGTAAAGTCCCAGTATCCCCTTGTGTACTCAGAGGGGTCCATCACAGAGTCACGCCCCCTTCCCCACCATGAAGAGTACAGAGAGCTCTCACAAGAACACTATCATGTAGTAAAACATCAGCAGTGTTCTGTTATGAAATTGCTTCCAGAACCTAATAGTATTCAGAATTGTGAGCATGGAAAACCCCCCCAGAGGGTTGTGAGCAGAAAGACAAGTGGGTAGTGTAGGCCATTCCTCTTGCACATCGAGGAGAAACCAGTCCTGTGGTGACTTGACACTGGGGTGAAGTTGAGAACACAAACAGGGAAACCCATGAGACGCTTGAGTCGGCGATGTGTTGGCTGTGCAGGCATGAGAACCTGAGTTTCACCCGCAGCACACAGAGGAAAAGGCAGGTGTGCTCATGTGTGCTCATGTGTGCTCGTGATCCCTGCACTGAGGAGGCAGAGCCAGGAGGCGTCCTGGAGCTTGTGAGCAGCTAGTCTACCCTAATGGGTCAGTGAGTGCCAGGTTCAGTAACATTCAAAGTTGACTGGCCTACACACACACACACACACACACACACACACACACACATTTGTGTACATTGTACCTGAGCACACATGTACATGACATACACACACACACACACACACACACACACACACACACACACGCGTGCGCGCGTGCGGTGCGTGTGAGTGTATGAAGAGAGAGAGGATGAGAAAGAAGCAAAGAAAGAGAGGGGGGCAGAGGAGAAAGGCCCAAATAATGGGCCTTACTTCTTTAGGCATCTGTACACACATCCCCAGGTTACCCCAGGCTACCCCAATTATAGTTCATGCTCATTGTCATCGGAAAGCCTCAAAATAAGTACCAAGCCTCTAGGGTTGGTTCTTATGACTCCATCCTACAAACTTCTCCAGGGAAAGAAGCTGCTGTTCTCAGAATCATGGGGTCCCAAGACTTCCTCTAGACAGAGAGGAGCACCTAGCTATCAGAAGGCACCATAGCCTGGGAGGTGCTCTGCAACATCAGGTGAGGAGGTGCCGTCAGCTCCCACCAAGAGGTGAGCACAGGGCCCTCGGCTGCCCTACACTGAACCGCCAGTGAAGCTATGACAGGGTGGACACCAGGGTGTCCAGATGTCTGGGTGCTGCTCTAAAGTGGCTTCGTGCCAGCCATCCAACCTCCGAGTTCCCTGTATGCAGATGGGTTCATGGGTGGAGCTGCCCATGGAAAGTGTGTGGGAGAATGAGCAGCCCACCAAGCCCTGGCCCAAGAAGTTCTTCAGTCAATTGGCTCACTCTCCTCCCATGTGCCCATGATTGGTAAAGCCCAGGTGATCTTGAAAGCCCCTTGTGAAAGACTAAAATGTGTCCACCAGCCAGGTCCTGAGCATCGGTGTGCAATGACACCACCCTGGCAGAACAAACTTAACTCAGAAGAGAAGTCCTTCTCCCACAGATGCTCAGTCCGTGATGTGTCTGACACAGCTTTTGTGCTCACCATACTTCACACAGTAGATTCTGACACGAAGGCTTGTGCAGCATCCCAGCACTTCTCTGGTCTGCATTCCTAGTTGGGTATTTTCAGTGCTTCCCAGTGGCTCCAACATCAGGGTTGAAGACCAGATTTCAGTCTCAGACGCCTTCACAGAGCCCTCTATGGTTCAATCAACAAACCACAGAGGCATCCTTGTGCTGAGCCCTCCCCTTCTGCTGACCAGAGACTCAGCTCCACTCCACTCCTACTGTGGTCGTAGAGACTTGAAGGAAAATAGAGATCTCTGCCAGCCAGGGCCTGGTGGAAGACTTTGCAGGCTTCTCTGGTCTCTAAATGAGACTCACCTTTCTCCCCAACAATCCTGCCTATCACCAAGACAGACTGTAAGGGATAGAGCTAGAACAAGCCTAAGTCTGAAGAGATCTGAAGAGCTCCCTCTGGGCAGAGTGCACCATCCCATAGTACACCAACAGTATGAGCTTCAGTCTCAACACACTCTGTGGCAGACTCTTCTCTGTGACATCTAGACTTAGACCCAGTGATGCAGATGAAGTTAGCACAGGTCCTCAGCTCTGAGAATCCATGGTTCACCTAGCCACAGAAGTGTGTGGCAATATGAGAGGAGGTGTGGGGTCCTCAGGGCCCTCTCAGGCATTATTTTTACTAAAATAAAATAGTAAACAAGCATGCTGACTCCTCGATCAGGTTCACAAGGCAACAAAGGTGGGGTGGAAGCTCAGGCCACTGCCAGCTTTCACATCTGTCTCCTTCGTTTTGGGTCACCTGCTGGCCTCTGCACAGGCCTGCCAACCCCTTGAGGTGTGTCAATCTAGAAACTGGTGATGCCTGACTTCTCTCATCCCTCTTCGAGGCTGAAAATGCCAAGATGAAAGCAACTGGGGCTTTTATAAGGTGCTGGTCCATGGGGCTGGAAATGTTTGATCCCCAGAAAAAGCTGGGCATGGTGGCATGCTCTTATAAACCCAGGACTGGGGAGACAGATAGAGTAGGTCCCTGAACTTGCTGGCCAGCCTAACCTACATGTTAAGTCTCAGGCCAATTAGATATCCTGTCAAAAAAAAAAATTAGTGGACAGTACCCAGGGAATGACATCCAAGGTGTCCTCCAGCTACCTCATACACGCACACACAGGTATATGTGCACCTACACATAGATGAACACATACAAAACAAGCAAACAAATGAACCCTAATGTCCTGGTCCAGATGCCCAAAGGTATCTAGATGGTCTATGTCATTGACCCTAAACTACAGTCACCTTGGATTCCACGAAGAGCATGTCCCTCTAGCAAGCATCTCCCTGGAGCTGGAGAAATCATGGGAACTAGACTGTCCCTTGAATAAAGACTTCTTAGAACCACCTGGAAGAACCAGGATTGAGAGTGGCCAACCAAACCACACCTGGTCCAGGCCTGCTTTGTTTTGCGTGCCTATTAACCAAGTTCTTCCTTTGTCTAAATTACAATCTATGTCAGTACCCTAAAGATGAGCTTGGTGTCAGCAGACTCCTTTACCTGCTCCCAGCACATGAACACACACACACACACACACACACACATTACAGCTTTTTTTGTTTATCACTTTTTTGTTTTTTTTGTTTATTACTTATGTCTTTAACTGGCGTATTGGGGTGAGTGGTTCCCTTAGGACTACTGGGACTTGAGTCCTCTGACCACATCGGTGCACTGTGACTGAAATGAGGTCAGATTTGAGCACTGTCTCTGGATGCAGCCCAAAGTGGCAAGTGTCCTTTGCGTTGCCCACAGCAGGCTAGAACACCGGTCTGAGCAGTGTGGACGCTCCAGAAGGAATGGGGAAGATGGTGCAGAAAGCTGTCCCTTGAGAAGTCAAGCAAATGCACAAGAGGGAGAGGCATGATGGAGGTATGATGGGGCAGAGAGACAACAGAAAGTCGAGCAGAGAGGGCTAGGATGTGAAAGGGCTGGTGGTAGGAAAGAGTCAGGAGGAACAGGTAGATGAGACTGCAGAGCTCACAAACCTACAAAGCATTAGAAAGGGCAGGATGGAATTGGTGTTTGACAGATGAGACTGATGGGGAGTGGGGTGGAGCTACTGGAAGGGAAGAGGCAACAAGTGGAAACCCACTGGACTCATGGGTCATCGGCCACCATAATGAGATCAGTAGCTTGTGACAGAAGATGAGGGACAAGCCAAAGATCCTGAGGGTCTTTTCCTCAGGAGACAGCAGGGACTTAGAGCATTGCTGAGTGCTCACTGGAGCACGCTCTCCCAACGTGCTCCTCCTCCTCCCTAATACGCTCTCCCTCAGTTCTACTCTAAGACCACCTCCTCAGAGAGGTGGTCAGCTCCAATAGCATGCCTCAGTTTCTCCCAGCAGGCTCCCTATGCTTCCTTTTGTCAACGTCATGGTCTGTGACTATTTGTTAATGTTATTTTAAGCTCCAGGAGGGCAGAGATAGTGTATTTCCTGGTTCCTATGAAGCCCTATGTCTTGGCACAGTTCCTAACATGTCAGGCGCTGTGGTAACCACCCCATTGACCTCAGTGCTTAGCCTCTCCTTTACTTTGGCACCCTCCATCACAAACTTGGCAGTACTCACTGTGGCTGGGTGTGTTTCCCACCCCTTCCCAACACTCTCTCTCTCTCTCTCTCTCTCTCTCTCTCTCTCTCTCTCTCTCTCGATTTTAGTGGGACAATGTTACTAGCTCAGACCACACACTGAGGTGTGCCAGCTCCAACTATACCTCAGGAAACCCTCAGGTACGGCCCTGCTTGCTCTCTTATGCCTCTGCCTGTACTGTAAGATATGACTAGGCTAACCCACTGATTTCAGGGGTGAAGGAACAGAGACAGAAATAGACAGAGACAGAGGAAGAGAACAACCCCAGTTGCTGGGCAGAGATATGCAAAAAAAGGGTGCTATTTTAGACACTGACTTTGGGGTTCGGCTTATCAGACTGTGTATTTCCCTAAACTAAATGGGGATTCTGGGCTGGCTTTAACATCTCCTTTCGGGCCATTGGCTTTTCTTTAACCTGTGTCTCCTAACCTCCCATTCCTGCCTCTTACCTCTCCACCTCACCCACACTCACCCCAAAAACCCAGCTTCTCCTTCCCACGCTCCGTCCTCATACATAACCATACAGCCATTACTATTGCAGGGTCAAGCTCACAGCTCCCAAGAGCCCCACTTTCAAGGCCACCTCTTGACAAAGCTTCCTCTTCTCCAGCTAGCTACCTCACCAAAGCCTGGGGGCATGAGCAGCTAAAAGCCCTCCTCCACTTCTGATGTGCAAATCTGAGAGCCTCTGGTGGCCCTTGGAAGCTCCTGTCCTTGGCAGGATTCCTTGCCCCCACAGCCTACCAGAGCAGGATGACAGGCAGAAAAAGTGGGGATCTGAAGGCACGGAGTTCTAGAACTAGAGAGAAATTCAAAGCCACCGGTCACCTAACCTGAGGAAAGGGTCTCAGTGCAGGGACAGAGCTAAAGAGATTTCTCAACTCCAACCCAGGGCACAATCTACTGCCCCCTGCTGGTGGCCAGGAAACTCACAGGCACAAGTTAGGATGGCCACCATCCCCATTGCTTGCCTATCACAAGGCAGGAACACCTACTAAAGTCCAGGGGATGTGAGGTCTCAATTTGGGGACACATATCAGGGTATGCTGGGTGACCATTTGGCATAACAACTGGGTACCAGGCCAGAAAATGACCATACTTTATGCTAGATGGGGATATCAAAGGACCCTAGTTACCTGTGTCCTTTGCCAGTCACTTGGCGCTCTCTCTCCCCGCCCTTCCCCTTTCTCTCTCTCCATAAACTCCTAGTGCTCTTACTTGCTGCAATCTTTCTCTCGTTCATTACCTCCTATGTCTTCTATGTCTTAATATTCCTGTGACTACCCCACTCCCTCTGCCCCTCTCTCTAAGCCTGCCCCCCTTCCACCATCCCCCACCCCCTCCCTTGAGGTTTCCTTCCACTGCCCTCCCTATAAGGCCAGGCTATTGACTGCCAGCTACCATTACAAGCGCGTCTGTTGAAGACAGCACACTCTTTTTCCATGATGGGTAACAAGAGGCTGCATGTTTGCTGCCACCGGCTGCAAATCCTGAATTCATTTTCAGTGCAAAAAAAGACAATCACCCCCTTGGTTTATAAATATTAATTATAGGCACCCAGTAATGAGAGAACAGGGCGGCTGTTAGCTGTGATCTCCGATTGTTTGACTAATCCTAGAAACAGTTTAAACAAGACGGTTGTTGCCTGACAGGAAGAGGAGGAATTAGGAAGCCCCAGTCCTTCCAGAAGGGTCGGCTTAGGAAGTTGTAGAGACATGAGAAGTTTGGGGAACACTAAGCCCTCCTGAGCTCAGACCTCTGTTGTCTAGGGTGGGGGAGTCTTATTCTGGGAGAAGACTTGAGAGAGCACATCAGAGGATCTGTGCAGCAGAGATCCTGTACTCACAGAGAAAAGGCAAGGCTCAGAGAAGAGGGGTCTGATGACTGGAGAGACAGTCTCTGATACTTTATCCTTGGACTGATCCGAGGGTCTCACCTAAACGGAGTCAGCTCCTGCTCCAATTGAAGCTGAATCTTAGTCAGAAGCAGAAGTGGGTCCATCATCCATTGCGAGCGGGATGCCCGAGGCTTACCTCTGTTTTCCAAGCCCCCTGATTTTGCTTTCTAAAAACTGGGAGTAAAGCACAGAGACTCGGTGAGTTTCATGTTGATACCAGAGTTCTATTGATAGCAGAGTATACAGACATGCCTCTAAATTGAATCGGAGAAACCCCATCTGGCTGTGGCGGCCAGAGGCCACTCCCACCATAGGCCAACCGCCAAGCTCACTTCTCACCGCTGGATAATTCAGAAAGTGCTATGTGCACAGCACAACCAGAAAAGAGGTCACCCGGAGCAGAGGGACGAACTCTGCAACAGAATGTAGCTCTGACATGTTCCCAAGGGAAGGTAGGCTACTCCTTCTAGAACTTACACATCTAAAACACCCTGACCCCTAGGGAGATCTTTGCACATGTAAAGCATTGAGCCACAGGTGTGATAGCTGGCCTGCTGGAGACCCAGTGTGAAATGTGTGCTTCCTATCTGAAGCAGAGCCCCATTCCTAGGGGGTAGGTGTAGACTCTTCCCTAGACCCTGCAGCCAGGACATAGCCAAACTAAGAGTGGAGCCCAGGTTTGTGATTCCCAAAACCCAGCTGAGGCTCACCATTCAGCCCCAACATCTGCAGCTGCTCCAAGGATCACACAACTCATGCTGGCCTCCTGGGTGGCTGGGACCGTTCACTTCTCTCACTACCCTATCACTAGAGTAGAGGCCAGGCCCAGAGCACCTGGAAGTTCTTACGGGAGTGTAACTACCCTACTTCTGTAGCTGCCTCTTTCAATTAAGCGTCAGTTTTCTAAACTGTACATAAATACGAGTCTGACTGCACAACAGTAATAAAAAGCTGAATACATGTCGGCTATTGTTATTAATCACTGCCCCCTGTGATAGTCCCTGACAGCCTCCGGGAACAGTTTGCCCAATCTCACGTATAGTGCAAGAGAGAAGCATGGGGCGGGGCACATGAGTACACACATACAGCCTTTACAATTCTGAGTGCCTCAAAGAGGTCGAGGAGCCCAGGGCTGGCTCCAGCCTCAGCATCATGAAGCCAAAATTCATGGCAGCTACCTTTATGTTTTTTATTCATGAGTATATGTTACATGCCAAGCCTGGGAGCCATGGAAAAGACCCTGTTATCCAAGGGTTCACTCTGAGGGTGGGGGGGTGTTGGGGGGAGGAACCTATGGAAGAGCCCAGCTAACACTGAGTCAGAGGGGGAGCTAAGGATTCTGCCTTGCTATAGGCTCAGTCTTACCACCATCCTATGGGCCTAGAAGGAAAGGGCCATAGGTGCCCAGAGCCACAGCCAGAGCCTTTTCTTCAGGAGACTGCATACAAGTCAAAGTACTGTCTTCAGCAGGCTCTTCCCCACCCCTTATCTCCCGGCCTTCCTGGGCATCGTAACAGTGCTTGCTGGATTTGTGAGTTCGCTGCTGGGGCCACAGCACACTCTCCACCCATCTCAAGGAGCCATGCCAGCTCAATGGTCCATTGGCCCCTTTCCTCCCTACATGCTGTCTCTAAAAGACTACGGCCTGAGCACGCTTGTGTGTGGAAGCTGCTCACATCGTTGCTCTTGCCCCCCTCTCTTCGAGCCTTATCTCGCCCCCTCCCCTTAGCTTCACCAGAGAGAAAAAGAAGGGCTTCCGCCTGCAGCCAAAATCCTCACCCACTTCCCCTAAAGATTTCCACGAAAATGTTCTCATGGAGCCAAAAGGAAACCACGTGCAGGTGCCATCCCTCCAGTCCGTCTCCTGGGTTTATTCATCTGCACTGTTGTCCAGTTTCCGTCTGCTCATGGGGTAGTTTTGAACGCTAGCATCCTGACCACTCTGAATCTCAGTGTCTTTGTCTGACATCTGGGGACAGTAGTCATGACAGCCTGACAGGGCGCTGAGAAACAGTAGAGAGATGGCACACACAGAGAGGAACTCGCAGGAGCTACTCTTACGTGTTGTTGTTGTTGTTGTTGTTGTTGTTGTTATTATTATTATTATTATTATTATTATTATTATTAT
>JADRCD010198614.1:0-14064 GCA_019843815.1 Montemys delectorum | reverse complement strand
TTATTATTATTATTATTATTATTATTATTATTATTATCATTCATGAGTATGTGCTGTGTGCCAGGCCCAGGAGCCTCGAAGAAGAACACAATGAGTGTCCCAAGAGTTCACTGTGATATGAGCCAGAAAGACAAATGAATAAACATACCAGTGCAATGAGATACACCCTATAAGGCTGGCGAGAAAGGAAGGATGAGCACAGGGATGTGGGATGTGGGAGACTTGAAGACCTGGGAAGCACTCCCAGACAGTCAGACTAGGGGAAAGCACATGAGAACCTCAAAGGCCACCGAGAGGACCAGAGAGAAGACAGGACAGATGATGAGAGCCAAACAGCAGAAGGGGTTAAACACAGAAGCAGATGAGTGTAGACTCACGGCTGGCCACTGAGGTCGTGAGAAGGGTTTTAAGTTAGAGGCTGACACGCAGTGTTAAGCTGAGCACATACTCAAGCCTGGGGTGTGGGGGGGGCGGGGTGTTACGTAACTTTCCCTTTCTCCTTTCCAGCCTGTAGCCAGCCTAGAAATCTGAGAGCAAGCACTTTTTCTTATTTCTATTCAACCTGAAAGCTGCTGTTGCATCCAGCCTGCGTCGCATTGAAATGCAGGTGGCCTATGCAACAGTGTTGCTAAAATTACCAAAACTAACCACAGCCAGGGAAGGGGCCATTATCGGAAACAGATTTTATTACCATGGAAACCAGCAGATAATGTCAAGTCCAGTCATTTTTATTCTCCCTGAAAGAGGGAGAGAAACAGAGAGCCTGAGAGGGCGGCCACCGAGGGAAAGCTATTGAGAAGAGGACAGCATGCTGGAGCAAGCTGGGAGACGGAAGGGAGTCAGAATGCAGGGCCTGTCAGCCAGGGTCCTGCACACCAACCTTGGGCTCTTTGTCCACACACTTAGCTATCATCCATGGAACTCCCAGCATAGGCCCCATGCTGCCAGGGAGCAGCTGCAGGTGGTACTAGTGACCTCGTAGTGTGACAGGACTTATAACATAGGATGCATCTAAACAGCCCCCAAGAAAAGCTACCTCAGGATGTCCTGGTGTTCCCCACAGGTCCAGGAGGCAATGGACTTGAGAACAGAGGACCCAACCTCAAGTTCAGGTTCTCTCCATAGTGGCTTGAAACCTTCAGCAAAGTCACTGAAAATCTTGAGTCTCATTTTTTTCTTCAGGTGTGCTAGGACTGGGGGGGGCGGGGGCGGGGGCGGGGCTATGAGGCTTATGAGATGCACAGATGGTGAAGTGCTTTGCGAAGTGCTAGCGGTTTTGTTTACCTATTTTTCTCTCTCATGTCACAGTGAACTCTAGGGTAATGGGCACACTGACTGTGCTCTTCCCTGTGGCTCTAAGGCTTGGCGAATAGCAGCTACTCATGAATAAAAAATGCACCTACTAACAGCTGCCACTCGAGCATCCCTTCCTGACTGCCAGGCGCTTGGCTAAATGCAGGCCCGGGGTTTCTGGATCTCTGCTCCAACTTTGTTTCCCCAATTTGAAGAGCTCCTTCCAGTTCTTGCATAGCTCCTGACCCTCTACTGCCCGTAGGACACACAAACCCACGAGGACTCAGATGCCAAGAGAGAGGGAAGAGGACGGGGGCATTCTGGGAGGACAACTGGAAGCCAGGCACACACATGGATTTCTACACAGGGCTGCAGAGAGCCTTCCTATGGGGTGGCCTCTGCCAAGGGCAGAGCAGACCCATGATCCAAGAAGTGGAGGCTATGAACATGCTAGACTCTTTCCCCTGCAAGGGGGAGTGGCAAGATCTAGCTTCTGAAGAGACCGATCAGGGAGGAAAGTTGCCAGGAAGCCACAGATGGACTTTGGAATCCCAGTGGTAGAGACTAAGGCAGAAGGATTTTGAGTTCCAGACAAGGCTGGGCCACACAGTGAGTTCCAAGCCAGCCTGGACTATATAATGAGCCCCTATTTCAAAAAACAAAACTAACAGGCAGGAAGCCACAGAGTCTACAAAGGGCCCCAGACTTCCCTGACTATTCCTGTGCTTAGGTAAGGCCCACAGGGATGAACTGTGGTGTGGACTAGGAGTCTCCATTCCTGGGTGCTTTGTCTGGCCTAGTAGGCTGTGGGCAGATAAACCCATTGACTCAATACCTTGGCACATTCACAAATGTCACCCAAGCCATACTACTCAAAGTGTGTGACCTCCGGGGACTCAGATGGGACAAGGGTTGAGCAGCAGCCCTACTGGAGATTTGTCTGTACATTCTAGGCTGAAGGGGATTGACATACATCACTTCCCTTCCACAAGTCTCAGTTTATTCATTGATAGACTAGGAATAATATGTTCCCCATCTCATGGGTCTACTGGAAGGGACTTAAAGAAAATCATGTATGGGTCTGGGGACAACTCCATTGGAAAAGCCCTTGCTGTGTAAATACCCACACCTGAGTTCAATCCTCAGAGCTCATGTTATAAAAGGCAGGAGTGCTGGGCTGGCTAGATAGCTCAGTGGGTAAAGGTGTTTCCCACAATGCCTGACAATAATGACTTGAACTCCATCTCTAGAACCCATGTGGCAGAGAAAGAGCTGACTTCCACAACTTAGCTTCCCACCTCCACTTGGGTATTGTACTGTGGTGCGCGCTCATTTGTGTGTGTGTGTGTGTGTGTGTGTGTGTGTGTGTGTGCATATGTGTATGTGTTTGCATGTGTGTATGTATGCATATGTGCATGTGTTTGTGTGTGTGTATGTGTGTATGTGCTCACACGAATGCACGAGTTCATGAGAATACATGCATGTGCGCGCATATGCAGGCACACACAGGAAAATAAATATTTTATTTTAAAATTTTGAATAAATCACTCTGAAAAATTAAAAGCACCATACTGAGTGTTAGCTATTGTTGCCTTTCCTATTTGTTATTGTACACTAGCAGCCCCAGGCCCCACCGCCAGGTGACAAAGGGCTTTCATCACAAATGACTTGCTGGGACTATTCTCTTAACAGCCCTGCACTAGCTAATGTTTCCCCTTCTCCCGCCTCCACCTAAACCCTCCCCACAGCTGCGCACTCAAATCCTCAGCCATCAGCGCTTGATGGGGTGCAGAAACACAAAATGGAAGAGGGGACATGAATTAGCAGTTTAAGGCAGGAATGAGCTCATGATAAAATCCCCTCTCCATACATCATGACATAATAAGAATAGAGCACAAATATGAGAATATCAACATGACCTACGGCTCTGAGCTCCTTGCCACCGTTCTTTATGACCCAGCCCTGGGAGGCCGAAGCATCTCAATTCACCGCAGGCATCACAAGATGTTGCCAGGGGACAGAAGGCATGTCCAAGGCAGGCTGCCCACTTGGGGGAAGTAGGGAGGGACCAAAGACTACATGATGCCCTGGCTTTGCAAGTCAAAGAGAAAAATAGGGAGTTGGAGCCAAAGGGAAGTTGTTTTGGATTTTAATGCTATCTACAGGTAAGGAAGCCACCGGCCTGTCAAGGGCCATGAGAAGTCCTGGGGGGAAAAAAACACATTTCTTTCTTTAATTTTTAAAAATTTAGTGTGTGTGTGTGCATGTGTGTATGTGTGTGTGCGCATGTGTGTGTATGTGTGTGTGCATGTGTGTATGTGTGTGTGCATGTGTATATATGTGTGTGTATGTATGTGTTTGTATATGTATGTGTGTGTGTATGTGTGTGTGCGTGCATGTGTGTATGTGTGTGTGTGTGTGTGTGTGTGTGTGTGTGTGTGATGCAGGAAGTGCCATGGGATGAATGTAGAGGTAAGGGGACAACTTTCTGAAGTCAGGTCTCTCCTTCCCCTTTCTGTTGGTTCCAGAGATTGAACTCAGGTCTTTAGGTTTTTTGAGGCAAGCTCCTCTGCCTGCAAAGCCCTCTGACAGCCCCAGAAAGGATATTTCTGTTCTACCTCAGAAATCTCTAACCCTCATTTCAGCAGCCACTATGACCTCAAGGACCAACTTGGCACCATCCAGTGTATGTTCCCAGAACTCTGAAGTGGTGATGTCACATGTCCCTGTAGCAGCAGGTAAGGGGCCATGGCACAGAAGCACAGGGCAAACAGGGGCTAGACTGCAGGCTCATCAGTCCCCTACTCCACAGTGTTCACAGGATACCACGTGGCTAGTACTATCCTGGCACCAAGCTTGATCTAGAGGTGCACAAAGCCCCTTTGCATCAGGATGAACTCCTGCACAGGACATCAGAAGACACTGGTCCTGTGTGACCTTGGGAGAATCTATGTCCTTCTCTGGGCTCTGCCCCCCAGCAGGGACATGCCAAGAGTCAGGCCTGACTCACTACTGCTGCCAACCCTCCTGCCTTGCTTCAGGGGATCAAGAGAAGTGAAGCAGATTGCCTACTGTGTGCAGCATGTCCTGATAGGAAGAGACCAGAAGAGGGAGCTGAAGCCACCCTGGGAGCACTCTGGAGCACTGCAGAGCTGGGAGCACGGAGCCACGGACTGCAGTGCCAGAGGCTGGGGATCCTAGCCAAGCTCCTGTGCATGAATCGCTCCCAGCATATGCTCCTCATTTCATACATCATTTGCAAGGAGCTCTCCCTGCTCCAAGAGCAACTGGGCTTTGGCTTTTCTCTTTTCTGCTCCAGCTCCTGCCCTCTGCATTGTCCCCCACACCGCCATTAGCAGACACTGGCAATGTCTTCCCATAGGCTTGTGAAATTGCTCAAGGTCGGAGTGAGTGCAGCCCGGAGTGAGTGCAGCCACTTTCTCGGGGTAGGCTCTAAGTCACAGAGAGCATATATGGTCAAAGCTGAAGTGATGAACATGCCCAGGGAGGGCCAGGGACAGGCCAGCAGAAGTGCCTACCATAAGATATATAATGACACACTGCGATTCATAGGGAGTACATTACACACCACCAGAGGTGGATTTGCACAAGAAAGTACTAGCCAAACAAAGTGGGGAATGCTCAAAGAAAGGGCTGGTTCAGAGCACCACTGTGAGGTTTGTTTGACATCAATGAGTACCTCTCTGAATCTAAAGGACTTGGGGCAGATGTGATGCTTCTGTTGGGCTTTATAGAGATATGGGCCATGTGCAGATTGGCAGGCCCACACCTTGCCTGGTTATCGCCAGGGTTGAGCACATAGTAGGTGCTTAATGAGTATTTGGCTAAAGGAAGAGAAAGACACTTCATGTACCATATGAAACCAACCGATAGGTTCAACAATGTTTTTGACTCCTGCTAGAACTTCTCCCTCTTAACAGTGGGCATTACAGATGTGATGGAGACAGCCATATGACCCAGACAAAACCCCAATACTTCTGATCCCCAACTCCTGCCACCTCGCCAAGTCCACCTTCTCTGAACTCTACTGCCCACTTCTCTCCCTTTCAAAAGCTGAACCCAGAGATCAGATTGCCATGCAATGAGGTCATCTAAAATTCCTAGCTTCCACCCTGCTTCACTACAGTGGACTCTTGCTGAGACAAACATGAGAGAGGCCGAGCCTGGCACCGTCCTGTCCTGGGATGCCTACCTTCAGCCCCCTCCAATCTAAGCCCAAAGAAAGATTGATGGTTCCAGAAGCCCCCTGCAGGAAGTAGCAGGCTTACACCTAAAGCCCAGGGCCATTCCATTCTGTGGTGCATAAAGATCTGCCCTGTTCCCAGCCCACATTTACCACTAGCAAGGAACCAAGCCACCAAGGTCCCACCCTGATGGCACTGACAGTCTAGTAGAGAAGAAATGGCCAATCCAGTAGATAATTGGGAAGGGATAATTGTTTGTGGAAGAGAGATAATTACAAACAAACAAACAAACAACAACCACTACAACACAAAATTGGGCCTTTCCGTTTCCACCTTTGACATCACAAGCCCATTCGTTTTCCCTCTGATCTACCCTGAATCAGTTGAGCCTTGGAGCATGCCTCAGGGATGCCCTGAAAGACAGCCTCTAGCTGAGACAAATCATAGAAGACCCAAGTAGAAACCAGAACATGAGACCTGAGAGATGCAGGTGCTCTATCTTCCCCTGCTCCCTCCTGACTCTATCTCCCAGGTTCCAGGCCTGAGTGTGACTGCAGCTCCAGCTCTCATTGGGCTCTCAAATTCCCTTCCCTGCTGTGTCCCTCAAGCCTAGGTCTCACAGCTTCCTATGGTCACCAGCCACTGCATCCTTTAGATGGCCCATGACTCTTCAAGCTGCCAGCTGCCTGTTCTGCCTTCCTGCTAAGCCGCTGAAAGACAGACATGTCAATGGGGCATAGTGTACAAGGGACAGGACATGGGCAGACAAGGAAAGCACATTGCATTCAAGGACTAGAAAGATGGCCAGTGTGACTGGAGGGTGAGCCGGAGCAGTGGGGTGAGGGGGGCGTGGGGAAATGAAGTCAGGGTGATGGTCAGACTATTCAATGACTGGCTCAGCACAGGTTTGAAGGGACCTCAGCTGTAGTTCAGAATAGAACCCTAAGACTTGAACAATTCCCACAAGGGAGTTGAGACATGCCGGCTGCTACAAAACACAGGCAATGTAAAGAGAGCTGCCAGAAAGAGGCTAGAACCTACTGGCACTGTGAAGGGGATCACACCTAGCCTTCCTGCCTCCTTCTACAAATGCACCACCCAAGCCGGAAAACTTCACATGGATGGTCTCGTGTCTTAGCTACTTTCCTGTTGCTGCAATAAAAGACCTCGAGGAAAGCAACTTAGGAGAGAAAGGCTTCATTTAGCCTCATAGCTCCAGAGAAATTCAGTTCATTGTGGTGGGGAAAGCACGGTACGGGGTAGGGTGCGGCATAGCAGCAGAAACAGGGATCCACACTCAGGAGACAGAAAATGAGGGTCGCTTGCTATCTCTCAGTTTACTTTCTCCATCTTATATCACCCAAGATCCCCTGCCCAGGGAACAGACCTGCCCACAATTAAAACAGCTTTATCCACATCAGTTAAAACAAGATAATCTTCCCAAAGCAAGTTTCACATGAGGCCCATCTCTCATGTGTCGATAGACTATGGCAAGCTGGCGATCAGCTCTACCTATCACACTTCCCAAAACCTGAAGCAGAGTGGGCTGTAGCCCAGATGCTCTGAGGAACGTGGAAGTGGTCCAGCCCTCTGGCCATGGCGAGGGCCATGGACCTGCCACTGAGCACCGTGGAACAATGGGGATGGAGTCTTTACCTCTGCTCAAGACAGGGAGATGGTAGGCTCAGCCCAGGACATCTTGGATCAGACTCCTCCTCCAAAGCATTCCATGGGGTCACCTGGTAGGCAACAGAAAGCGGAGGACACACTGTGGCAACCAGCTGCCTGGCACTAACAAGCTTGGGGCTCCAAGGGAGAGGAACAAACCTACTAGGGCAGGATCCCTTCCCAATTTGAGACAGAGTTTGTATCTCTTCCTGGGTACAGAGATGCTGCTTAAAGCAAGAGGGAGAATGGCCGCCTGGGCTGACAGTTAACCCATAGGCTCTGTACATGGGCCTGCCATCCTCTTTCATGGGCATCTTGCCTTAGCCTGAATCATGTTTTATCCCCTTCATGGAAGAAGAAACTGAGGCTCACAGAAGTACAATTAAAAAACCCCAGCCTTACCCTGATCACAATAGAGACAGGAGGCAAGCCCAGGACTCTAGGACCATCTACCCCCTCCCCTAGGCCTACAAAGCTTGAGTTCCCTGTGTAGCCTAGGAGGCCCTCCAAAGAGCTCCAGTCACTTTGAGCCCCACAACTCCCAGCCTCCACTGCCACTCCTTGCTCATCTTCTAGCCTCACTAGCAGAGGCCAGATCCCACCTTCTGCATCCACTAAACAGGATGGAGTGGCGTTCCGGCTGCACAGAACATGCACGTCCTCATTAGAATTAAATTATTACTTTAATAACCATGGGGAAGAGGGGGTACTTCCAGGGACCAGCCTGTCAGCATCCCTGGTGAGTTCTGAGCTAAGCTGCGCCTCAGAATGCCAGGCACTCTGATCCAAAATTCCATGTCCTGATGCATTTGTTCTTCCCCTTACCCAGTGGGTAGCCAGCCTGGAAGTTTCATCTTCCAGCTACGTGGGCTGACCCTGAGCCCTAGGGCTCTTCTGGATTCTGTCTTCATCCTCAGAGGGAAAGCCAAGCTAAACTGGGGGCAGGAGAGCATACCTCAGTGAATTTATATGACCCCCTGAGAGCTACGTAGCCAGCTAGAGAAAGCACAAGGACTCGAATTCAACTCCACCCAAAGTTTACACCCAACTCTTTACCTTGGCCACTTCATCACGTGGCCTTGGTGTCTTTTGTGGGTCCTGTGCAAAGGGCCAGGTGTAATCTCACCGGGAAGGAAGCCGCTGCCATTGTCACTCGCTGGCTCTGCAATTTGAGCCAAATTACCCCACTTGTCTGTGCCTCAGAGTCTCCTGTTGTCGGGATGTGAGGTCACTGTGAACCTTGAGCGAGATGACAAAGGTCTGTAGACAATTCTCTGTAGATTGCCAAGTATGGGGCATATCAAAGGACTCAGGAGCCAAGAGGAAGGCAGGTTCCAGAAGCTGGGAGGCAGACCTCAGCTGGGGAAAAATGGGGGAGGAGCAAGGGCTGGCAATCTGGGAAGGAGTCCTTGTAGAGTCCAGGTGTAGAGGAGCTAAGACCCAGAGGAAGGGCAGCGGTTCAGGAAGTTGGCACTCTGTTGGGGCATGGGAGGCTGGGCTAGGGCAGCAGGATCCCACAACTCCCCAGGGTAACACAGGCAGCAGCCAGGCTCTCTGTTGACTGGGCGGTGTGTCACACTGGCCATCTCTTAAACTCTCAGCCTCAGTGTCCTCTCTGTACAACAGACCTGATAAATATCGACTTTACAAAGTCAATGTCAGGCGAGGAAATAATGTTTGTGAGGTGCTCAGCCTGTAGGCGGTGTACAGTAAACACTTTCCACTGTTACAGTAGGCCCTGGTATCGACGAGCCTGGGTTTTTTTAGGTTGTACAGCAGACATCATCAGATTCATGACACAATGTCCTTGGGAACCTAAAAGGCTGCCTATAGTCTGTATAAGACTGCTAAGCCCAGGGCCTGACTCCAGAGGGGCACAACTACCATGAGACTATTTGTACCCGTCCTCCTCCTCCTGACTCGATGATAGATGTGGAACCTCAGACAAGCACAGTAAGCCAGTTCCTTCCTAAAGACATCATTCTGGTGTGATTGAAGTGCCCAGCCCTGGCCAGAAGTAGACATAGCCTTATAAACTGGAATGAGAAGGCTGTGAGACAGACCCACTTCAGGTCTTCTGTTTCCTCGGGACCCGTGTTTGGGAAGGGAGGGCTAAAAACACACCGGTCACCTCCTGAAGCAGCTGTTCTCCTCCTCCAAAGGCCCTCAGTACCAACAACCATAGGAACAGCACAGCCCCTAGAGCAGGAGTTCACCAAATTAGGAAGAGAGCAGAGGCTCCTCCCACAGCAGGCAAGGCCCCTCCCATAGCAGACGCAGGCTCTTCCCACAGTAGACACAGACGCCTTCCACAGCAGACACAGACCCCGCCCACTGCAGGTACTGGCTCCTCCCACAGCAGGCACAGGCTCCTCCCACAGCAAACACAGACCCCTCCCACTGCAGACAGACCCCTCCCACTGCAGGTAAGGCTCCTCCCACAGCAGACACAGGCTCCTCCCACTGCAGACACAGACTCCTCCCACAGCAGGCATAGACCCCTCCCACTGCAGGCACAGGCCCCTCCCACCACAGGCACAGGCCCCTCCCACAGCAGGCACAGACCCCTCCCACCACACACCAATGTTGGCCTAGTCCTTCCAGCTAAGGGGCCTGGGCACTCTCAGCCCCTTGCCCTCCCAGCAGCCCCAGCAGGTGTGTTTGAAGATGAGCCTCCCGAGCTTCACCCTCTATGTTCCCTGGCTCAATTACAGGCTCAATTTTCTTTTCTGTTTAATCCCCAAATCAATATGTGTTCATACATATTTAATCGGGAGACTGTTTTTATTAGAGTGGGGATTAGTTTTACATCTTTCTCCCCACCGATTAGAAGCCATGCTCCATTCATGAGGGAGACAGGGAGAAGAATGAAAAGGAAGGGCACTTGCGAGCTGGGTCCATACCCCAGCCAGGCTGGAAACAGAGAGCCCCACTCGCGGGTCTGCATCTCTCCTGCACATACCGGGGTTTCCCGCTGCCTCTGGCTTTCTCTCTGAGGGCTGTATAGGTCCTCTAAAGGTCCTGGCCCAAGGAATCCCCCAGCCTTGCAGACCTGTTCTCTATGAGGCAGAACAAAAAACAACCCTTTGCTGGAGATCAGAAGAGGAGAGGCCCCCAACCCCAGCATTGCCTTCTAGAAATAATACATACCTCTTTCCAACCCTCAGCCACGGCTGAGCAGCATAAATTATCACCCTTCCGCAGTGTAAGCACCATCGCACTCAGGCCTCAGATGCCATCTGCTTCTTTACGGAATCCCACCTAGGCAAGCAGGAAGGAAGCAGAGGACACAGGGCATGGAGGTCATTGTACTGACCCAAGACAGGCAAGGACAGGCAGTCACTGGGGCCATGGCCAGAGAGGGCCTAGTGGTTTTGCAGCAGTCTGGGAGCAGGCATTGCAGGCAGAAGTGCATCCAGCACTGGCTACCCTGTCATTTAATCCTCTTCCCTCTCTAAAAGACCATTCCTTATCATATAACCTTACACAGTCTCTTAACTGAGACTATGTAGAATCAGAAATGTGTCACAGACAGGAGTGGTGACACCTAGCACCGTCAGGGTCACAGGACTACAGGTGTGTTCACTTACCTCTTTGGCTGCCACCTCATCTGTCATACAGTGCCTCTCTTGTGCTCTGTACTGGCTAGGGGCTGCTCAAGATGACATTTGCAGACAGCTATCTTTTGGGAGCATCAGTTACAGCAAGCAGTTACCATTTCAGAGCTCGAGGGACTCCTGATGTGGCCCACGCTCTCTCTCCTTTGCCTCTTCACCCAGCTGTGTCTCACCCTAGTCCACACTGACTAGCTCCAACAAATCTGCCGTCAGAGCTAGATCCTGGGTTGGGATCCAGTTGGAACCCAGCCAGGCCTGGTTCCTGTCATTCATTACTCTGTCTCTGGGCAAGGGTGCCAGCAGACAGAGCCAAGGTCCCACGACAGTGCAACCCTGCCTGGGCTCACTTCATACCCCAGGCTTTGCCGTGTCCGCCACCAGCTTCCTGAAACCTGCTCCTGCCTGCCATACGATCTGTATAAGCCCAGCTTCTCCCATAGAGAATTCAGCCCATTTTCTGACGGACTTAACAGCAGCCAGGCCTGTCTCAGACATTATTGCATGCTCATGAATGAAGCAGAGAACAAAAATAGGGGGAGAGAAGGAAGACAGGGAAGGAGGGAAGGACAGAAAAGGAGGGAGGATAAACTGGGAGAGGGGAAGAGAATAAGAAAGAGAGAGAAAGGGAAGATGAGTGGCCATTTAGAAACATAGAGTGTCCTGCCCGGAGCCTCTGTACTCCTACTGCTGTAGACTGGGTTTGTCCTTGGTCCATGGGCCCAACCTAGATGATAAAACATAGGTGCTTACTCTCAGAGGGTTTGGTGCTCCCAGCACTTAACTGCCAGAGTCAGAGAGAGGGCCAGAACAATCTCACAGCAAGTGACCCCATGAACTTGGTCAGGCAACCATCTAGGCTAGCCCAGAGTACCTAGTAGAGGAGCCTGGAGCACCAGGCTTATACTCAAAAACATGTCAAATGCTTCTGCATCCCAGAGTCTCCAGGGAGGTGACCAGCTAGAGGGTCCCTCAGACCCTGCCCAAGCTGTCTGGGGGCCTCCTCAGTCTGCCTCTGCTCACACAAACTGCTTGGCAGTTGGTGTTTAAGGACGGATTAATTCCTGAACAAAACAGGTAACGTAGGCTGTGTGATTCCTCATTTAGCTGTCAGACTGGGATAAAGAAATATGTTCGAGAGAAAACCCAAGGGGGGAAAAATTGGATAATGATGAATTGTGACTGAATGCTCCAAAGAAACACACACGGTCTCCCCCACCCTGTGCCCGCTGCCACTCAATGTGAAAATATCCTAAGTATGCAGGGCCTTCTCCTTGGCTCTTCTTGGATCTTGGAAGAGCCTGGTGTGCCTCAGCTGGAGATGCAGGCAGAGCATCACAACCCCTGGGGGACTGTCTCCTCAGGTCACCCTCCTACCCACCCACATGACACCAGGTCTTTCACACCCCAGAAGGCTCCCCTGCACAACTTCACCCAGTTGATGATTCGTGCTTGGAAAGACCAGGCAAGGAGAAGTGCAAACTTTCAACAAGTGTCAACTATGCCTGCATCTGAAAACACTTTGTGGAATGGAGCAGCATCAGAAGGTAGAGGAGACAGACCCAGAGAGTTTCAGAGATCTGCAGTTATTTAGCTGAAGCAAGCAGGATGGGAATCAACACACATCTCTTTGGTTTTTCTTTTAGCCATGTATGACCAGCTGTAAACCTAGCGACTCAGGAGGCTCTTTGGGGCCTAGGCCAGAGATCTTTTCCCCAGAAGATCCCAGGGCCACAGGACATGGTCAAGTGAGCATTGTGATTTTGATGACACCTAAAAAGAGATAAGCCTGCTGAACCAAAAGCCTTAATCCTGAAGGCTGGAGCCGGTCCAGGATGATCTCTGGTCTCACGAAGTAGCAAAAGTAGGTGACATGCCAGGCAACCTCAGGAATGAACTTTCCTTCTCTGTGCAACAGGGAGTGAGTCTGAACTGTCTCCGGGTGTCCTCCAGGGACTAAAAGTAGCTGGCTTCTGGAACACTCCCTAAACCTTAAATTCAAGTCTGCCCAAAAATGCCCAGAAAAGAGATCTGGAGGTGGCCCATCCTATGGGAGAGAGGAACATAGTCCATTCCCCAGGCAGACCCAGGGTGGTCAGAGATGGAGAGCAAACTATTTCTTATTTATGATTTTATTTCTTGTGGGAAAATCCTGGGAGGTGGAATCCTGGAGCCCATGCTTGCTAGAAAAGTCGTTTATCACTGAACAGCACCTGGACCCAGCATTCGACGTTAGAGATGGAAACAGAGGCTCAGCAAGGTCACTTGCCCAGAAACCATGTCATGGTGGCATGCTCACCACAGCATCCAATCCATCACCACATCCAGAGCTCTACACCAGGGCCACCATCTTTCCCTAAGTCACCACTACCCCACCCTAGAATTGCTGTGCTGACCTCTGACCTGGCTGGATTTGGGACACCAAGGAACAAGCTGAAATGCACCCATCACCCTGTGGACTTCACCTAAAGCCTCCTGCAGCTCCCCTTTGACACTGGCTGAAATCCAGCTCCTGTGACTGAATGGCAGCTTCCTCCACTCCCTGCTGCCTCTCACCCCCACACCCTCGCAGGTCTTCCTTGAGTGAGAGTTTTCTTGACATCTTGGCCTGTCTACGCTGTTCCCTTTACCTGGTGATGCATCCTCTTCTTGTTCCGGCTCTGTCACTTTGGCTCCAGCCCCAGCCCCATCTTCCATCCCCCTCAGCCCACCCCGTGTCTTCTCCTCTTCTGGCAGCTTTTGTGACTCACTCTCTTCCAGCCACATTCATTTCCCACCCATCTCAACTCTTGCCAAACCCGTGGCACCTCCTGCCTGACATTCCACCAAAATGGCCAAGTCGATGTGCGGCCCTCACACAAAGTAAAAGGACTGCAGCTGCCTGTTCTTCATCTAATTCTGAGCACACAGCACCACCTGGCACACAGTAGGCACTCAAGAGCCACACGCTAGACAAGCGATGGAATGAATGGATGAACCAATGAGATGGAGCTTTCCTTCTTCGCATTCCAAATGTAGAAAAAGCAGCCACAAGTCCATCAATAAGGCAGGCGCTCTCCTCACCGCCTGTCCTTGGCTGGGAGCCGGTGATGGATTTGCTGAGGTGATGCATGGGAGCGTGAGAAGGGCGGGAGTGGACGCATGGAAGAATAGAATATAGATTTCTATAGATTAATCATTTGTCATGCCTGCCACTGGGCACGCTTTCACCCTCTCTCTCTCCCTATGTACCCAAGTTCACCACACACACACACACACACACACACACACACACACACACACAC
>JADRCD010198612.1:0-19507 GCA_019843815.1 Montemys delectorum | reverse complement strand
TTGTTTACTTGTGATCTCCTGTAATTCTTTATGGAATTTTTTTGTTTCCTCTTTAAGTGCTTGTACCTCTTTATCTGTGTTCTCCTGTATTTCTTTAAGGGAGTTATTCATGTCCTTCTTAAGTTCATCTATCAGCATTGTGAGATATGTTTTTAGATCCAAACCTTGCTTTTCCAGTGTTTTGGGATACCCAGGGCTTGCTGTGGTTGGAGTACTAGGATCTGGCAAAGCCAAGCAGTCTTGGTTTCTGTTGGTAGGATACTTGCATTTGCCTTTTGCCATCTCTTGATCTCTGGTGTTAGGTGTTCTTGGTGTCTCTGACTAGAGCTTATCCTGTCCTTGCCACCCTGCAACTCCTCTTCGACTCCTGAGGCCTGTGGCTCCTGGCTGGTCCCGCCTTAGAAAGTCACCGTAGAGAAAATGGCCACAATCATATATTTTCATATGTGTGTTTTGCGTAAACTTTGAATAAGATTTTTGGCTACATGTGGTGGCACACATCTGTAATTGTAACACTCAAAAGATTGAGTCAGAGGAATCATGACTTCCAGAGAAGGCTGAGCTACAGTGAGAACCTGTCTCAAAAATACATATGACATTAGAAAACTTATTTCAGATTATATGGTGATATAGAAAACTTTGTTTAATTTTTGAAACCTATTTTGTAACCATCATTACAAAGGCATGTTACATGTCAATATCACTTATAAAGTATAAGCAGTAGTCAAAACATTAATAATTATAATCTATCAGTTTATCAAAAGGATAATTAACTTTTGGAAAGTGATGTGATTCAAACATGAGAAGGAGGTTAAGTTAGAAACTCTATTTGCTTGATATGGTAGATCAACAAAGTAAAAAAACAGAATTCTAAATGATTACATTTGGTAGTACAGAGAAATATTTGACAGAAGTTTATAATTATTCCCAATAATAAATATAAGTAAAATAAAACTTGTAAAATTATTTGCAATAAAGTTTGTTATCAGCATCTTTCAAAGTTATCATCCAAAATGGTGAAATACTAACACTAAACCAACTAATCTGATTAGAACTATCTGTGGATGTCTGTCACTCCTTGATAATGTTATTCAAATCTAGAAGATCTGATACAATGAAGATCACAAAGAAATCAATGGGCAAAAACTTACATGTTGATATTTTTAGAATATACTCTTCCTACACAAGAGTCACTTGCAGTAGATGTGTGGAATATATAAAAACCAATAGCCACAATAACATAAGAACTCAGAAAGTTGTAAAAGAAAAAAGCTTTGGTTATAAAACACTTTCTACATTTTTTGTATATGAAGTTTGGTCAGAGAAAAGTTAATATAAAAATAATAGTTTAGAGGTTTTTAGGGAGAAAAGACTTGCAATAAGATGACTAATTGTGTGCGTGTGTGTGTATGTGTGTGTGTGTGTGTGTGTGTGTGTGTTTATTATAGAGTTCTTACAGTTTTGAAGAAGACAAGTAACTCCACATGATGCTACTGAAACTCACATGTCTGAATAAGAAACCATGCCACAGAGAGTTAGCATCCTTTAAAATGGTACTTCTAGTAAGACAATTTGTGAGAGATTAAAAATTAGGTTACAATTTTCTCCAACATACTTTTTTTCTTTTATTTTTAAAAATTATTTTATTTACATCCCAGATGTTGCCCACCCTCCCAGTCCTTCTTCCCAGAGTTCTTTTCCCCCCTTCCCTTTGCCTCTGAGAGGGTGCTCCCCCTAGGCCCCCCACCCCTGCATGCCCTTTCCTGGGGTATCAAGTCTCTACAAGATTAGGCACATCCTCTCCTTCTGAGGCCAGACAAGGCAGTCCTCTGCTACATATGTACCTGGGAGCCTCAGACCAGCCCATGTATGGTCTCTGGTTGGTGGCTTAGTCTCTGTGAGCTCCCAGGGGTCCAGGTTAGTTGACACTGCTGGTCTTCCTATGGGGTTGCCATCCCCTTCATCTCCTTCAGTTCTTCCCCTAACTCTTCTCCAACCTCAGTCCAATGGTTGTATCTGCATCAGTTTCAGTCAGCTACTGACAGAACCTCTCAGAGGGCAGCCATGCTATGCTCCTGTGTCAAGCACAACATGACATCAGAAATAGTGTCAGGGTTTGGTGCCTGCACATGGGATGGATCCCAAATTGGGCCAGTCACTGCATGGCCTTTCCTTCTGTCTCTGCTCCAATTTTGTCCCTGAATTTCTTTTAGACAGGACTAATTCTGGGTCAAAAATTTTGAAGGTGGCTTAGTGTCCCCATCCCTCCCCATTTGGGGCTCTGTCTATCTACTGGAGGTGGTCTCTTAAGGTTCCATCACCCCATTGTTTGGCATTTTGGCAAGGTTACCCCCACTGAGTCCTGAAAATCTCTTACATCCCAGGTCTCTGGGATTTTCTAGAGGGTCCACACACACACCCACACACACACCACCACCATCCCACACACCACACTGAGGATATTTCCATTCATTCTCCTGATCCTCTGGGCTTCTCTCCTGTCTCCCCATATCCAATTCTGCCTCCCTTTCACTCCCCTCTCCCACCTAGTTCCCACCTTCACTCTGCCTCCCATTATTATTTTGTTTCTCCTTCTAAGTAGGATTGAAGCATCCTCACTTGGGCCTTCCTTGTTTAACTTTGTATATCATGGGTATTCTGAACTTTATGGCTGATATCCACTTAGCAGTGAGTATATACTATATGTGTCCTTTTGGGTCTGTCCATCCATTTGTTTGCAAAAATCATGATGTCCTGGTTTTTGATAGCTGAATAGTATTCCATTGTGTAAATGAACCACATTTTCTGTATCCATTCTTCAATTGAGGGACATCTGGGTTCCACAAATGTTACTGGTCTGACTGGTGGTCTGTATGTAGAAGAATGCAAATTGATCCGTATTTATTACCCTGTACAAACATAAAACCAGATACACTGAATCTAATAGAAGAGAAAGTGGGAAGTAGCCTTGAATGCATTGACACAGGGGAAGATTTCCTGAACAGAACACCAATGGCTCAGATGCTAAGATCAACAATAGATAAATGGGACCTCTTGAAACTGAACAGCTTCTATAATGCAAAGGACACTGTCAATAGGACAAAGCAGCAACCTACAGACTGGGAAAAGATATTGACCAATCCTATATCCTATAGTGGGCTAATATCCAAAATATATAAAGAACTCAATAAGTTATACCATAAAAAAAATAACTCAATTAAAAAATAGGGTACAGAACTAAACAGAAAATTCTCAACAGAGGAAACTTGAATGGCCAAAAAGCACTTAAAGAAATGTTGAACATCCTTAGTCATCAGGGAAATGCAAATCAAAATGGCCCTGAGATTCCACCTTATATCAATCAAAATGGCTAAGGTAAAAAACTCAAGTAACACTACATGCTTGTGAGGATGTGGAGAAAGGGCAACACTCCTCTGTAGCCAGTGGTATTGCAAACTACTCTGGAAATCAATCTGGCAGTTTCTCAAAAAAAATGGAAATAGTTCTACTTGAAGACCCAGCTATCCCACTCCTGGACATATACCCAAAAGATGCTCCACCATCCCACAAGGACATGTACTTACTCCACTATGTTCATAGCAGCTTCACTCGTAATATCCACAGCACACTTTTTAAAATGTCATAAAGAGGAACAAATGTGTGTTTTTTAAAAAAGCTTATGACTATCTACATTAATAAGCCACCTAATTCATTCTTATACTTGCAGGGCTTGTCTTTGCTGTGGAGAAAAAGACAAACTGTACTGATTAGTTCTCTATCCGTAATTACTGCCTGACAACAGAGCTAAGGCCTCATCACTGTGGAAAGTATACTTTCTTGGTTCTAGATTGTTTCAGCCTCCTTGAGACTCTCACTTGGTTCTGAAGAACAGATTACCTGAAATTTGGATGCAGATTTAGATGATGTCTGTACTTTGACCACTAAGTCAAACTCACTAGGCTGTGAGCTGCTTGGTTAGGATCAAGAATCAAGGTCATGAGGTTTAACTGAGCCCTTTAGGTGTTACTTCTGCTTCTATAGTCTTGCCTGATCTTTACCTCCTTAGCTTCCTATAATAAACACTTGAACATTACCCAGTGACTTGAGTAAAGAGATCAGCAATGAAAATGCCTGGGGTGCATCCTACCTCTCATGTCAGTAACTTCTATGACTCTTCAGTCTGTTCCTTGAAGGGAACTGAATCTTCTGCAGTCAGCACACTGACACAGAGCAACCACTGAGGCTGTTTGCAGCAGTTACAGGAAAGTAATAATTTGTGAATGAGATAGCATTCACAGTTTCTCTGCCCCAGAGAGAAGGCTGCTATAGAAGCAAGAAGGGGAATCTCCCAGCGAAGCTGACAAATCAACCTAACGCATCTTAGTAATAAGTGTGTATGTGTGTGTGGGGGGGGGGGGGGAGGAAGGTTGACTGAAGACAAAGAGGAAGACTTTCTAAAGCCTCAGAGGAGTCAAATAAACCATAATGGCCTGTGAGAAGGAAATTACTCTCAGTGCTTAAACTCAAAGGTTGTTAGTTTCAACCGTTCTACAGACTCTGAGGAAGCAGGCTGTTTTTTCTTTGTTTTGTTTTGTTTTGTTTTGTTTTGTTTTGTTTGTTTTGTTTTGATTTGATTTTGTGATTTTTCTGAGAGTTTTCAAGAAAGTAATCCAAGGAACCAGTGTGGATGAATAACAATTGGAAGTCAGTGAACAGCGGTGTCAAGGATTTTCTGTGGAATCTTGGTGCTTACAGTAAGGTCTATGGACTATCACCACAACATTATTGTGTGCTTATTATTAAGACTGTCTCTAACCTCATCCAGACCTACTGAACCAAAGTCTGCATTTCCACTGACCTCCACAGAGAATGGCAGGCTGCTTAAATTTGAGAATTGCTCATGTGGATAGAGAGACAGAGTGGAGAGGCTGGAGGTGAGATTGTTACAGAAAGTGTCATGGATAAGTTAGGATAAAACTCTGGCCTTTTCTTCCTACTACATGACCTTTCTTTGGGGCAAGAAAGTTATGTATGCAGTTGCAAGTTATCTGCTTCCTCCAGGGTCCAGAGATATTACTTTTGTCTTAGAAATACCATTAAAAAGGCAATTTCAAGTCATATAATCAGGGAAAAAGGAAGATCTTACAAACTAGAAATGGTCTTGATCTCTTAGCAAGAAGCTGTTCTTTGCATTCATAAGAGAATATTCCCTTAAATGCGTTATAGAGTACCTAATTTGAGTCAGATGCCATCCTAGCCACCTCTCTCCAATCAGACACTCTATTAACTATGATATGTGATGGTCACCATCAGTCTATATTGAGGACTATTTTATTTCAGAACTGCCCCTTAAGTGAACTGCCATTTATATTCCATGAGATTTGTGAAAGACTGCCATTAATTTGCCCTAGTTGCTTCCAAGGGCTTTATAGCACTTCAGTTAAAAGCAGCAGAGAAAAATGTGACTGAGAAGCAGAAAATCTTTGCACACTTAGAAGCCCTGGAAGATGTTCTCCTTTAGTCATTTAACCATTGAACACTAATATGAGACTTTTAATGGAGGCACCTGATAGAAGGGGCTTTCTAAACTTATTTGTTACTTTCAAGATGATCTTGTGTGAAATATGTTGATATAGGCTACATTATTTCTGTGTCTTTTTAAAGACAAGTTTACCTTTTGAATTCAGTATCAAGAATGGCTATGTGTTTAAGTCTTATTTGCTGGTCCTGCAGCAAGAAGTTTTGTCTTGAATGTAATCATGGCTATGAAAAGAGGTGATTTGGGTTAGCTTGTGGGGCCTCAGATATTTAGACTAAACAAAAGGTGCAGAGAATTTTCAGTGGTACCTGAGCAGGATTGCAGCATTTCAGGAATGGAAGTACTCACTTAAGCATACATGGCAGCCAGATACCATACTTTACTCTTTAACTGCCTTTCAGAGCTGAAGGGCTCATCTATCCCTGGTTCTGTGATTTTTTTTTTGTTGTTGTTGCCTGCTCAGTTATCATCCTCTTTTGGAACTCATGTTAACAGAGAAGAGTCACTTTACTTGAAGTTATACATCTTTCTAGGGTGGCATTTCTTCTCTGTAAATCCTTCCTAGATCCAAATTGCCCCAAGAAACCTTGTCAAGATAAGATCCACTTACCTCCTTAAGATCTACCTACCTCCTTCCCTATTTTTGTAATTTAACTTCTCAGACATCAGAACAGTGTTTAAGAGACTGTACTACATTCTGGGAAAAGAGGAGGCAAGTTGAAACTACCACAAACAAGTGTCCCCCTTTAGCAATCTGGTAGCTTTTGCAATGGAGCTATAAAGACAAGTGACCTCAAAATGTAAAATATAGTAAGACTAATACGAAGTGTCACAGCTGCTCAAAGGAGGAAGCTGTTATAAACAGTTTGGACAGGAAGTAGAGATTAGGAAATCTGTGGGTTTTGTAGGAAAGTTTGGGCAAAGAATTCAGAGAGACATCTGGGGATGACCAGTGTGAACAGAAACACAGAGGGCCATGTCTAGAGCATGGTGATGGATCCTGGAGTTTATGACAAATCTAGGGTGGCTGGTGGAATGAGAAATGAGATGGAGCACAAACTAAGAAAGTGAGCTCCCAAATCAGAGTATTCTGCCCTTTTAATTCCTGGCTCTGCCATCTTTGCAACAGGGAAGTTGGACATGTTACTTGGACCTCTAACAGCAACAGTTTTCTCATCTGTAAAGTAGAATTACAACATCCTTCTCCCTCAGAGTGTCATTGCAGAGAGTGGATCATTACAATATATAAACCAATTTATCTGGAAGAGCACAACGAACAACCTTTCTCTGGTTACTATTATATAAATAGAGATAAAGAGGAGCCTACTTTTAAGGCTTTGCAAGTGAGGTCCTGGAATAGTAGTATCCTAGGAAATGGGAATTCTTGCCACCTACTAAGGTACATGATGGGCCTAGAAACGTGAACGGCAATAATTTAAAACAATTTAAAAATAATGTATTTGAAGAATACATGGAATTTTGTGATATTTGAAGACAGACGTGTAAAAGAATCTCAAAAATGGTCAGCTGACAGATAGGAGGGATCCTTAGGAAGCAGGAGGTCCCTTTCCCTGACTTCTTTACTTCTCTCTTAGTATGAGCCTCTCCCATAATTACATGTAGTTTCTAATATCTAAAGGACGCCATACCAAGAGTCTAAAAGTTCTGTGTCTCAGCTGTTATTCTAGGAATTGCTCAGGGGCCCACACTTGGGGTGATGTATTCATTGTGAAGCCTGAGGCACTTGTCTCTACTGAGGTGCCCTTTCCTGGATCATAGGTATGCAAGTGAGACTTTTCTCATGTATAACATCAGTTAGGAAGTTGGGAAAGACAACAAGTGCAGAGCCTGGCATTAGAGAATTTGCTAGCTTTGAGTCCAGGCACAAGATACAGTGCTTCTCAAAACTACATTACTAAACCAACATAGTGCCAGCAAGCAGTCTTGTCCTCTTCCATACCTTGCAGAAACTCTTTGTCATTAACAAGGGCAAGTGTGAGGAACCAGGTAGGACTCAAAAAACACTTTAAAAACTTCACTGTACTTGGGAGACACCTTTTTTTGTATTCTCAGTTATCTTTAATACCACTTCCTTAAAGACATAATGAAATAGGTGATGCCAAAACTGCAAGCATCTGGGTGGGTGGCTTCCTTTATTGTTCTTTTTTTTTTTTCAACACACAGTGTAAAGAGTAAGAAGCAACATCATGACATCTGTAGATTTTCTGAAATGGAATACAGCCATCTTTCTCTTTGCTCTTGGGGAAACTGAGGTTCTGGAGGCAATGCCTCCTCAACATGGAGACACTAAACACAGAGCTCATGCTCCAATCTATTATGATGAAAAATAGAACTTTTGGTTGGTGGTTTAGGCCCTAGGAGCTCTGGGGGGGTCTGGTTGATTGATATTGTTGTTCTTCCTGTGGGGCTACAAACCTCTTCAGATCCTTCAGTCCTTCCCTTAGCTCCTCCATTGGGGACCCCATGCTCAGTCCAGTTGTTGTCTGCAAGCATCTCCATCTGTATCGGTAAGGCTCTGGCCAAGTCTCAGGAAACATCCGTATCAGACTTCTGTCAGCAAGCACTTCTTGGCATCAGCAATAGTGTCTGGGTTTGGTGACTGCATATGAGATGGAGCCCCAGGTGGGGTAGGCTCTGAATGGCCTTTCTTTCAGTCTCTGCTTCACTCTTTGTCCCTGTATTTCCTTTAGACAGGAGAATTCCAGGGCCATGTCTAACCTCTGGATATGGTTTCTACAGGTTTTCTCTCCCCTTTGTTGGGTATTTCAGCTGTCATCCACATGAAGGGACCCACAGCTCCAGCTGCATATGTAGCAGAGGATGGCCTTGTCTGACATCAAAGGGAGGGGAAGTCCTTGGTCCTATGAAGAATTGATGCCCCAGTGTAGGGGAATGCTATGGTGTTGGGGCAGGAGTAGCTAGCTGGGTGGGGGAGCACCCTCATAGAGGCAGGGGAGAGGCGTGGAATGGGGGGTTTTTGGAGAGGAAACCAGGAAGGAGGATAACATTTGAAATGTAAATCAACAAAATAACCAATAAAATTAAAAAAAGAAAAAAGAAAAATAGAACTTTTTAGGTCAAAGAAAAAATAATGAAAGTAGATTAAAATGAAGTCAGATGAGACCTGTATGAAATTTTAAGAGCCAGTGAGATAAGCCAGCAACATTAATCGCCTTTCTAGTGACTTTTGGTAGAATCACAAATCAAAATCACCTACTTGGACTTCCATGATCAAGCCTCAAATTCCTCCATTATAGAGAGTGCTTCACTGACCACAAACAAGGTAGATCTAAAACCACAGCCACATCAATATTAGGGCATTGGAGGCTTTAACAAGAAAAGTAAGGAGGAAGAGACAAAGCAGACATTTTGTAGCAATGTTGCACAAGAAAATGTTAGCTCACTAGTTCTTAAGTTTCACAAGATTTATGAAGTGTTTAGCTGGGGAATACCAGCTAAAACTTTAGACATGGCACTATGAAAATATCTACTTTCAAGTCTCAATTCTAAACTGCAAAGGAAGAAATGCTCTTGGCAAGGAATGTGTGTGCTTTGATAAAGAGAAGTGGCAAGTCTAGACCTGATGGGTTGGGTCAGCCTGGTTAGCATGGGCTATAAAGTGGTCAGCAATGAATAAGATCCAAAAGAGGAAAATATCTAAACCAAAATGCAGATATGTTTGATTGTTTTTTGCTGTGGCTTTTACTAAAATGTAGAGCAGAGGGGTGGATTGTCAAGGACTGTTTAACAGATTAAGCCTTAAGTGAAGCATTACCACCCCTGTGAATGGGTCACTGTAACCTGGAATCTATCTAGGTAGTTGGTTACTAAGCTGTAACCAACTTAGACTAGGAAAGAATTCTGCATGTTTCCAACCTAACAGGACCCTTACAGGGCTCTGAATAACAGCTACACAACCAGGTTTACTTGAGTATACACATATTCATACTAACGTTGGCAACCAGTATTACTTACAGGATGACTTGATTTTTTTCAAGTAATTCTTTTATATTCGTTAATAAAGTTTCAAATTGTGGAGATACAGCCAGTCAGTGTCAATGCCTTTATACTCAGCCAGGACACAGTGGGAACCTGCCTTCACAGAAGGACACAGAGGCAGGTATCCCCCTCAAATAGGTAGCAGCTATGTTATTTCTAAAGACAGTCTGATGAATAAATTCTTCAATATTATTATTGTAATCTTACAGGGTTTTTCCCCTCACTATGTGGTCCCATGCTGGTTTCAAATTTATGGCTGGTGTGCTTCAGATCTCCAAGTGCTGGAATTAGAGACATGAACTACCACACACAGATCTTACTGTTTGGGTTTGAAACTACTTGTTTTAAGAACTTCAGAAGTTCAGGGGTATGCCTTTCTTATTCTATTCCCTGGCATCCCTGTGTTTGATATAAAGCATTGGTCAGGACCTTTTGCTCTAGCATCCTTCTCTAACACCCACTCTTTAAATGTTTAGAATTATGAAAACACAACCAGACATGGAGGTATGCACCTGTGAATCCAGTACTCAGGAAGATGAGTCTGGAGGTCATGAGTTTTTAAAGGCCAGTTATACCACAGTGTGAGACCTTGTCTCAAAAAACAAAAGCAAAAAACTGAACCAGTAAACACAATAGCAGTAGCTTCCTCTTAACAGAACAGAAAAGATTGGCTGCTTACTGGAAAAGCTAACTTTTAAGCAAGTTCACACTGATAGAAATTACTTGGGTGCTGTTTAGAACCCAGAAACCCACTTGTGTTGACAGTGCATAATAATGTGGCTGATGCCACCTGTGTTTAGTATTAGAGTGTGCCTGGATCTGTGTCCTCCATCTGGCTACATACTCTGTAGCCACTCTTCCTGCCTTCCCCAGGCTATCGTGATGAGTGGACCTTTAGGCTAAACTTGTCTTCCTGTTTTTTTTTCTCTCCTTTTAACAGCCTATGCTCAGAGAAAGACTTGAGTGATGGTGCTGAAAATACCAGTCCCTCCTCTAGTCTGGGACACTTTCCAAGGAGGGACTAAGCACTGCCCCCTCCCCTGCTGTGAATCTCAGCACACTCCTTGTTCTTCTTGCATCAATTTAATTGGTCTTTGTGTTTTGGGGGACACAGGAGTTGAAATTTGTCTAGGCTGATGTAAATACAAAGTGTTGGATCAGGGCAGCATTGTGTTTTAGATATTGCTATGTTTCTACGAAGAGGCTTTCCAAACTAATGTACAACCCACACAATAGAACAAGGTGAATTTTTTTAACTTTATTGGTTATTTTGTTTATTTACATTTCAAATGTTATCCCCCTTCCTGGTTTCATTTCCAAAAACTCCCCATCCCACTCCCTCCTCCTACCTCCACAAGGGTGCTCTTCTACCCACCTACCCACTCCTGCCCCACTGCCCTGGCATTCCCCTACTCTGGGGCATCAAGCCGTCACAGGTCCAGGGCCTCCCCTCCCTTTGATGCAAGATGAGGCCATCCTCTGCTACATATGCAGGAACAAGGTGAATTTTATACATCTCTAAAACTTGACATAAACAGACTTATAACATTTACTTATCAGGTCATAAAATGTCAACACCATACAATTTTACCATATCCTACCTCCCTTCTTCCCTTGTGGTGTGTGTGTGAGTGTGTGTGTGTGTGTGTGTGTGTGTGTGTGTGTGTGTTGAACCTAGTGCATGCTTAGCACACATTTTACCACTGAATTACAACCTGCTATCTGTCCAGCACATTTGATTAAGTTTTAGGAAATTTAGTGTATTTTTAAGGCCATGTAGATTTCTTTTGTTGGAAATCTGCTAGAGTGACAAAAGTAATTAAATTTCTTTACAAGTTTATTTCACTTTTCTATATTTTATCAGTTAGAAGGTAAATCTGGAAAGCCATCTATTGTCCATGTTTTTGCATGCATTAGCACAGAGTTGCTGCAGGTGTTCTCTTGGAATTTATATCTTCTATCCTACTTTTATGTTGTTGTTGTTGCTTCTAAGGCAATATTTTTTATTTGTTTATTTTCTTATTTTTTCTTTGTTGTCTTTGATAGAAGCCACATTATTGAAACTGAGTAGCCTCAGGCTAGGATTATCGCCAAATGATCTGTGATAAAAAGGACAAGTATTCTGAATCTTTTAGCTTTCAGGAGTGGATTATGGATCTATGCTTTTATTTTTATTCTGTTTTAAATATTTTGTAGTTTTTGTTCTGCTTTCATTTTAACTCATGAGGCATTTAGAAATTTTGTTTTTAGTTTCCAAAACCAGTTCTTTTCCTTTTGTAATTTAATAAACTATCATCTATATGGTATTACTTTTTTCCAATTTGCCTGTAATTCTGTGATGAATTTGTACAGTCAACTATTACAACAGCTCCAATATGTATTCACTGTGTTAGAACTTCTCAACTGGGAACACATAAGTGGATCATGGCATATGTCACTGACCTCTGTCCTAAGAATAGCTAGATGGCATCTTGCAATGACTAGCCACTCATGAATAGCTCAATGAATGCTCAGGAAGCTTGTCAAGAGCCCTGAACAGTAGGCACAGGTGTTTTATTCAGCCCTTGCTGTTTCACAGTGATAATGTAAGAACCATGAACCCTCTGGGTAGATGCCTATCACCAGCAAGCTCTGGAGCTCCAGCAACTCATAAAGAACAAGGCACTGGGGACTCTCGGGTGGCTATGCTCTTGTTCTCTGTTCCTAAGAACATGCCAAAGGCCTCCAGCTTAGCTGAGGATCTGTGAAGCTCCAAGCAGACAGAAGTAGTAATTTTGCTTTACATATTTAGGATGCTTCTGTTGATTTGTGTCTGATGTGTTCTTTCTGCAGCTTTCAAGCCAACTGCCGGTGAACATTCTGAGAATTTATGTGTCATCTGTACTGGGCCTGCCCACATAAAGTCAAACAGCCTCTGAGGTGGGAATGAAGACAGTTATAGAAAAGACAGAAAGAAGACTCAGAGGCAAGGGTTAGAATTGGAAGGACCTCAGGTCAATATCACACCAGCCTTGAGCTTATTTTTCTCTGCCTTTTAATACTTTACTGTACCATTGGAAGTAAAATCACAAGCTAGCAGAAATAGTGGCTGGTATACACACAAGATATCTGTTCCCATCTGGAGGCCTCCCTATTCCTTCCACCAAGATTAATAGACCTTCAGTCCCTCGCCTTGAGCCTCAAGTGTATCCCTTCTTATTGGTCCATGTGTCAGCAAGGCAGGAAATCTGCCAGCAGACCCTGACCTGCCTTGACTCTGCCTGGCAGGCAGGCTTTCACAGAAGCAGACAACACAGCTCCCAACATCTGTCTGAGCTGTATCAGTTTGAACCTCTTAATTTAAAACATTTTGTGTTTTGATACTCATGTGCATTTTATATTACAAAAGTTATTACATTTGTTAATGAAAGATGAACCAATTTTCAACTGTGATTTTAAGTACTACAAATTTTTGAGTATTTATAAATATTGAATTTTAATTTTATCACTTATGCAAATACATTTTCTCATTGATTATGATTATTAAGACATTAATATCTTCCTTAATCTTGATGGGGATTGTGCACAGTAATTCAAGCATAAAGTATGATGAAGGCTTATGCCTATGGGAGAAACTTCTCCCATTTAAAAACTGGAAACTATTTTATGTGTAAAGTTTCTAAAAAGGACAGTATTTAATATTTTGTCCTATAGTGAGTGCCATGGGTAGTGTATAGTCTGTCTTCAAAGGTTCACATGCTGGGAAAACTGGTCTTAAAGTGATATGTGGACATGGTGGACCTTTACTAGTTATTGACCTCAGAAGACATTTCCATTAGAACTGATAGCTTAAATGCCTAAATTACGTCAAAGTTAAGAACAGCAATTTTACTTAAAATTTTAAAAAGAAAATTATGATGTATATAAAAATGACAATTACATGAAAACTGCTGTATTTTTATCTTTATTATTCCAAGCAGTAAAGTGGTTGTGAATTTGGATTCCTCAGCTATTGCTTCCAACTTTACTCAATTGTTATTGCAATAAATTACGGGCCTTAAACATTCATAGTCTCAATCACACACTTTCATTATGTTTTATTTTTTCTCTCCTTCCCTTCTTCCCCTCTCCTTTTCCCCTTTTTTTTGCCTTCCTTCCCTTTTTTTTCTGTAGCCCAGCTTGCCTGGAATTTATGTGGTTTCCTTAATGCTTTGTTTATAAGCATGAATCAATATGCCTAGATTAAAAGTTTTTACTTTCTTTCTGGGAATGTGAGTATACATGTGTATGCACATCCATATGGATAAAGACCAGAGGTTGATGTCAGGTGACTTCCTTAATTGATATTTGCCTTATTTTTTGAGACAAAGTATATTATTGAAGCAAGAACTTGGCAGTTTGGTTAGATGGTCTGGCAAGCAAGCCCCAGGAAACTTTCTGTCTCCTCCTCTCCAACACTGGGATTGTGAGAATTTTTCTGTTGTTCTGGAGGCTTAAGCTCAAGTGCTCATGCTTTCATTTTACTCAGTCATGTCTCTAGACCCATGTTTAGATTTTTTTCATTTAACTTGTGATTTGAAATAATTTAATTCACCTACAGTTATAAAAAAAATGATGCAAAGGGATCTGGAGATCATAAGTACCTTAACTGAATTTCCTTCATAGTAACCTACTGACAAAGTATACACTATCCCAAACAGGATACAGATTTTGATAAAATTGAGACACATAACAGTGTCATGTGTACACAATGTCTTCCTTTAATACTCCACCTTTGCCTACAATCCTTATCTTTACTACCTGCTAGTTTAATTTCCATTCATAAAATGTTATAGTTTCAAGAGTACAGCATGAATGGAATCAAATAGTATGTAACTCTTTGAAATTGCATTTTGACTTAGCATAATTCTTTTGGAATTAATTTGTATTGTGACTAACAATTTTTTTCTTTATTGTTGCTAAATAGTTACTATAAAATCCTGTTCTCTAGGCATGGCATAGTTGTTACTCTCCTGAATGCTCAAAAGCTGTGATTACATGCATAAGACCTATAGAAGGTTGTGGCCATTAACTTTTTATTATGGAGGATGGGGCACTCACAAGGTCCTAATCTTTCCTAAAGATTTATAGGGAGTTAATAGTTGCTAGGAGAGAGACATTTTCTTCAGTGGTATAGTTACTGGTAAGTTGGCAATGCCTTTTCTAATAATCTCTCAATCATGCTACGGTATCCTTTTATAAATATTTCTGTAAGTAACCCTGATTATACTCATTGGTCACTAAGCTAAACTTTGGTTTGTTGTTTGTGCCATATGTGAGGTGAATAGGCATCTGTTCATCTATACAGGAAAAGTTTGTACAACATTGATTTTTCATGGTATGGTTATAGTACATATTATGTAGTCATTCTTGTAGTATGCCCATTTAAATGGCTGTGAAGTTCTATAGCTTCAGACTGGCTATTCTAATTTTATAGTTCATTGAGATGTAGATTGTAGATTTGGTTAATTTTTCTATGGTTTTATTTTATTTGTAAGTTCTAATAATAAGCTTTTAATAAATTAAAGTTTTGAATTTCATAATGGCAGATGATATTGAACATTTTATATGTTTTTTGCCATTATTATTATCTTTTGCTATTTTTCCCATTGAATTATTTGATACTTTTTCTTTTTTATTAGATATTTTCTTTATTTACATGTCATATGATATCTGCTTTCCCAGTTTCCCCTCCAAAAGGAAAAGGAAAAAGAAAAGAAAACAAAACAAACAAACAAACAAAAAACTCTGTTCCTTCCCCCTTCCCCCTGCTCACCAACCCACCCTCTCCTGCTTCCTGGCCCTGGCATTCCCCTACACTGGGGCATAGAATCTTCACAGGGCCAAGGGCCTCTCCTCTCATTGATGACCGACTAGGCCATCCTCTGCTACATATGCTGCTGGAGCCATTAGTCCCACCATGTGTACTCTTTGGTTGGAGTTTTAGTCCCTGAGAGCTTTGAGGGTACTAAGTTAGTTCATATTGTTGTTCATCCTAAGGGGCTGCAAACCCTTCAGCTCCTTGGGTCCTTTCTCTAGCTCCTTAATTGGGGACCCTGTACTCAGTCCAATGGATAGCTGTGAGCCTCTACTCTGTATTAGTTGGGTACTGTCAGTGCCTCTCAGAAGACAGCTATATCAGGGTCCTGTCAACCAGAACTTGCTGGCATCCACAATTGTGTCTGGATTTGATTATTGAATATGGGAAGGATTTCCAGGTAGAGCAGTCTCTGGATTGTCCTTCCTTCAGTCTCTGCTCCATAGTTTGTCTCTGTAACTCCTTCCATGGGTATTTTGTTCCCCCTTTTAAGAAGGAACAAAGTATCCACACTTTGGTCTTCCTTCTTGTGTTTCTTCTGGTTTGTGGATTGTTATTTGTTACTTTTTAAAAAGGATTGTTGTTTTGAGAATTTTATATATTCTAGAAACGAATATGTTTTTAGATTTGTATTTTGCAAATATTCTCTCAACTCTTTTTATCTTTTTAGAAAATTCTTTCAAAGGACAAGAGTTTTTAATTTTAGGTAGTTAAATGTATTAAAATTTTATATCTCATGATTTTTGGGGTCAAGTCTAGTAATTGTAAAACTAGATCCCAATGAAATCTTAATAAAATTTTTTTATGTTTAACATTTAAATTCATGACCTACATTGAATGTCTTTTGCTAACCCTCAATCTCTTTCTTTTTTAATGTAAGATCTCATGTAACCCAGGCTGGTCTTAAACTTGCTACCTAGCTAAAACTGTTCTTTAACTCCTAAACTGTCAAAAATTAAGTGGCCATAATTCATGCAGATCTTGTTTTAGACTGTCTATTCTATTTCATTTATCTGTGTAATTATATCTCTTGAATATCACAGTCTTGAATATTATAATGGTATGATCTTGAAAACTGTTAGATTACTTTCTCCATTACTCTTTTCCAAGATTGCTAAAGCTCGTATTTGTTATTTCTTGCTGTGTGACAGAGTACCTGATAAAAAGAGCTTAAGGGAAGAAGGATTTTTGGGGGATCATAGTTTTAGAGGGTTCTAGTCCAACCATGGTAGGAAAGGTGTGGCTAGGCAGCTTAGTTTAGATGGTGAAAGAGTATGGTAGAGACTACCCACATCATATCAGAAAAAGAAGCAGAGAAAAGGTCAGAAGCTAGGGAAGAGGAATAACCTTCAGGCTCGACTCTTACCTACTTCTGCCAACAAGACCCCATTCTCTAAAAGTTTTATTACCTCCCAACAGAAAGCCAACATCTGAGACCAAGAGTTCAAAACAGATGAAACTATGATATATTGTTTTCTCTTTTACCTTTCCATCTAAATTATAGAATAATCTTCAAATCTATAAAAAAAATCTTGCTCATATTTTAAAAAAGAATCACATCCAACCCATATACCAATGTGAGACTAACTGACATTTTTACTGAATTGAGTTTCACTTATTTAGATTTTCAAAATTTATTTCATCAACATTTTTTGTTTTATTTTTAGGATACATTAAAAATGTTATATTTATACCGTGTTATATTTATGATCTAAAATGTATCTCAAGGGCTCATATGTTAAAGGTGTTGTTTTTCCTATAGTGTTGGAGGTGACTAAACCTTTGAGAAGTAGTCTATTAGGAATAAGTAGAGTCATTAGGGGTATGCCCATAAAGAAGATATTGTTACTATGAACTCTGCCCATTTTCATTTCCAAGGACCCATGAGGTAAGTACCTTTGCTCTATCACTCAGTTTTTGCTATGATATGCTGCTTTACTACAGCTTAATATGACCAGGCCTAGAAATCTGGTCTGTGAGCCAAAATAAATTTTTCTTCCTTTGAGGCAGATCATTTTAGGTATTTTGGCATAGCAGCAGAAAGCCAACTAGTATCTCATTTTTTCTTATCAATTATAAGTTGTGTTTTTAATTTTTATATCTTTTGTAATTAAAAATATATTTATATATGTATTGTATGTGTATGTGTGTGTGCATGCACAGAAAGATAAAGAAAAAAGTGTCATTGCACATCTGTGGAGATCACCGGATGACTTGTGAGAATCAGTTTTCTCCTTTTACCTGTAGGTTCTGAAGTTAGAACTCAAGACATAGATATCAGGCTTGGTGGCAATGCCCTTACTCACTGAGATATTTTACTAGCCCTTGATTTTTTAGAAAATTAAAACTGATTCAATTTTTGCTTTCTGCAATATAGCATATATCAAAATAACTGATTCTTAAAGTTCATTTTTTTTACCTGAAACCTTGTTTAACTCATTATTAGTTTTAGGAAATTTCTTTGTAGACAATAGTGTCAAGATCTGCAAATAATGAAAACTTATTTCTTATTTTCTGAATCAATTTTTTTAAAATTTCTGTTTCTTGTACAACTGCAGTAGCTAGAAGAATCCATTAATGAATAAAGGTTGAGAAAGTGTGCTCATGTTTGCTCCTTATCTATGTGAGAAGTATGACATTCACCACCACATGCAATGTGAGCTACAGGCTTTCTAGTAATGGATTTTTATCAATTGAGAAAAATCTCTCTGCATTTCTTGTGCTCTGAGATTCTTTCTGCCATTAATATACACTGGATTTAGTTAAATGCCTTTTAATAATTAATTGATATCATCATATGATTTTTCTTCTTTATTTCATTAAAAAGATAGTAAGAACAAGAATTCCTGTAGAGAAACTATATCTGCAGAGGCCAACTAATTAAAACTAATCAGTCTAAATACAATTATGTTGGACAATCTTTAGCCTACTGAACAGACATTTCTTACCTCATCCCCATCTTCTATATACGATTTAACATTTTCTACTACCCAACCTAACATCTCAACATAAATTTTCTGAAATGTATTAACAGCAAAACTCTGTTTTTCACTAATCAAAGAGCTAAGAGTGCTGTCAGATTGCATCAAAGCCTATAGCAAAATTCTTCCCATTTTGTTTTGTAACCTGTTTCTCTGATTTTTCCACCAGTGTTTCTTAATAATGACTTGATTTATAGCTTCCTTAGTTCTCTTACTATAAAATTTCCATGAAACTGCTTTGACTTTAGAACAATGGAACTTGGGGCAATCTAAACCCATGCTCCTGGGCCAATACCATTTATATTTGCCTCTGGTATAAATTATCTTGTCTCCCTTTTGAGATGATAACTGATTTTGCATTGACAATATATTGATTTTTTTCAAATACTTACCAAGTTTTGCATTTCTGGAAGCTCTTCATAATGTACAACAATTTTTTAAAATATTGCTAAATTCTGTTTTATTAAGGATTTTTGTTTTTTATTTCAAGATGCTTTTGAACTGAAATGATTTTTTCATTGTGTAGATCTTCTCTGGTGTGGGTATTAAGGAAATTCTAACTACATAGAATAGAAATTTTTCCCTTTTGCATTTTCTGACAGAGATTTTGGTAATTTTCCATAATTTCTTTAATTTTTCATAATATCTTTAATATTTTTGGAGAATTTTAAGAAGTTATTAATTTAATTTCTTTAATAGTCATGAAGAATAATGAAATTACCTCTTGTTATGGATAATATAGTTTGTGTTTTTCAAGGAATTGGCTCATTTTAATGAAGTTATGAAATTTTTATGCTGGAATATAAAAGTATTTCTTTTCTTTTTGATTCTGTAAGGTCTATAGGTAATATCCATGAATTTTCCCTTGATATAGATAATCTGTGATTTGATTTTTCTCTAGTCTGTGTTAATAAAGGACATCAATGAGATGATGAGACTGAGCTTTTAAAATTTTGTCTTTGTTGTTTGTTTGAGCTGAGGATCAAACCCAGAGTTTTGCCCATACTAAGCAGGCTCTCCACCACTGAGCTAAATCCCCCTCCTACTGTACTTTTAGAAGGATAAGAGTTGTGTTTCTTTTGGTTATCTATTATTATTATTATTATTATTATTATTATTATTATTATTATT
>JADRCD010198611.1:0-16401 GCA_019843815.1 Montemys delectorum | reverse complement strand
TGCCAATTTCAATGAAGCAAGACACACTAAAATCTGCACATACACTCTGCAAAGGTATAGCTCAGTTTATTCAGTGTGTGATCCATAACACATATCTCCAAAATTGTATCAGTTAGTTACCTCTAAAAGACATTTGAAACAAATACAGAGAGGTCCTTTCTTAGCCCAATTCACATGTGTTAAATCTGGACACCGTCTTGGCTAAATGTTCCTGCAATCTGTGCAGATCCCAGAGAGCCAGGCAGAGGGGGTAGGAAGGGGACACTCAGAAGCACCCTGAACTCATTCCTCTGTGAATGTCTGCAGATGTCACTTACTCCACAGGAGGAGCAGTACAGAATATTCTTAAATGCTGTTTAATGTGAGAAAGGAAAGAGAAATGTGATACCATCTTTGCAGGCCTCTATGTATCTAGAATTATCTGTCTTATCTTTTATTTTCATCAACTAGTGGCATAAAATTATGCTTACACACTTCCACTGTCCAACAGACCTTAGAATAACCACCAAGTAACCCCAGCAGGTTAGACCTCATAGGGAGGTGTGAAGATAGGCACTTTGCCATATTGATTCTTCCCGTTCCAAGTCTATGGTTTGAGCCTTCACTTAGGTAACTGTTTTGACTTTGATAAAATCTTAAGTTCACACTCTTTGGATACTCCTCTGCACTGTGCCATTGCTTCTGAAATGTTTTTGCCTTGTCTTTCCCAGCAGGTGACTGCTGACACGCAGGGAGGCACACTGGATATTCTATGCCCTAGCTACTGCGAGCCCCCTTACTTTGTCCCTAGCTCTGAGTTCTATCCATTTGATTTATAGGATCTTTCGGCACGAGAGCTTCCATAAAGCCCCTAGCTATCAGCAGATAATTCTGGGCAGCTATAAACAGGTGACATTTACACCTCCTTCCTGTTTCTGGTGAGATGCAGCTGTCATTTGCTGGTAAATACTCCTTGTCACAATTAGGACATTAGTTTGCATCACTTCTCAGGAATGGATGTTGAATTCTGTCTGATGCCCTTCCTCTAGGTTGTGTGCAATGGGTCCCCACAGTAAGCCTCTCCTGCTCTCTCTTTTAAGATGCACATTCATGGTGATGCTTTACTCTCTTGCTTCCTAGACCTCAAAATCACACCAGCTCCTTCTCCAACATACACCCCAGCATGCCCATGTAGTTTGTCTCCCTGGCACCACCTGGTTCTAACCATCACCATCTCTGAGCTGTCTATGGATCAGCTTTCCTACCCTCCACCCTCATTCCATACACCCCTAGGATGGACGGCTTTCGCGAATGATCTAGCTCCCCTTTACTCCCACTGAGTGAGAAGTGGTTGTTTATTACTATAACCCTGATAGGAAACATCCTACGAAAATTACTGGATTTGAAACATGATAATAACTTTTCCCCTAAAAGGGAAACTTATAGCAGTTTGTGGATTCAATGGAAATTTTACCAATTATCTGAAAGAGAAACAATACCAAATTTACCTCATCTCTTCCAGGAAACAGAACAGAAAGGAACACTTCCCACTTGTCTTAAAATATTAACATTTTTAGATGCTGAGACCTAGTAAAGCTGGTACAAGAAAAAAAAAACTACAGACCAATTTCCTATATGAATATGTATTCATATACTCGCAACAAACTAATGGCAGATCAAGGCCCAAGTGGATTTTAGCCTAGCAGTACAAGGTAAGTTCAGTATTCTAAATGAATGCAATTTACCATATTAATAACCTAAAGAAAAAACATAATTCTTGATAAAACACTTTGGACACTAGAAATATTGGGAAACATTTTTTCTCTTTTGTAGGAGGAGGAAGGGGTTGAGTCTAAGGCCTGGTAGAGGTTAAGCAAACACTCTATCACTAAGCTCCACCCCCAGCCGGAGAAGTGGCAAATGGGAAATTCTAGCTAGTAGGAGGTGATTAGGCCAAGAGGGATACCCTAAAGACATCACTGTAGTTCTCACACAGTTAGGTTAGTGCTTGACAGAACAGGTTACTATGGAGCTGGGCTGCCTCCTGCACTCCACTCGCTGTTTTCTACACAAAGCACTCCCTTTTCCTTGTCTCTGCCCTGTTGAGAAGCAGCAGGAGACCTGTGCCAGACGCCTGTGCCATGATATTTGGACTTTAGAGCTGCTATAATTATGGTCAAATAAATGTCATTTTCTTATTAAGTACCCAGCTTTAACTTAAGGCTTAACTTTTGATCTAGCAACATAAATGGATGAATTAAATATCCAGATTACAACTAAGTAAACAAATGTATGGTGTATAACATAGACACCAGAACTCACTAGTGCTTATTTTTGTATTGCATGTGATCTTACAACAAATAATGAGGATGTTAGAATCACTCACCTAACATATGTGAGATTAAACCTAATAGGTAGTTGGAAGTCCAGCTGAATTGTAGCACACTGATGGTATCTGCCAATAGCATCTTTAATTTTTATATCGATCTGTAAGTTAAGTAATGCTTGCTTAGAAACAGTTTTCATTTTTTTGTTTTGTTTTGTTTTTTGTTTTTTGAGACAGCGTTTCTCTCTTATAGTCCTGGCTATGGCTATCCTGGAACTCACTCTGTAGACCAGGCTGGCCTTGAACTCAGAAATCCACCTGTCTCTGCCTCCCAAGTGCTGGGATTAAAGGCGTGTGCCACCACTGCCTGGCTCAGTTTTCATTTTTAAATAACCTCTCCCTCCCTCCCTCTTTCTCTTTTTTCCCTCTCCCTCCCTCTCTCTCTTCCCCCTTCTCCCTCCCTCCTTTCCTCTTTCTCTCTTTCCTCCCTCCCCCTCTCCTTCCCTTCTCTCTCTCCTTCTCTCCTTCCACCCCCACTCTCTCTCTTGGCATATCCTCTACTTACTTTCGGGCCATAGAATGCTCCATCTCCTGGGTTTATTTTCCATGGTTTTCCAAATTCCACCAAGCTATTCTGCAGTTGCTATTTTAAAAGAAAGATCATTAAAACCCTTCTACTTTCTCATATATTCATCCTATTGGACAGTTCATGAGTGTCTATACATCTTAGGTATATTCTACTTTTCTTCAGCACACTTATCAACAGCACAGTGGGGAAAATGTACCATTTTTCGCAGTCGTTCCAGGGGATTCTAGAAAAGGCTTTCCTTCCAGTCAGGCCCCCTCAGTCCTACACACTGACTCTTAGCAGCTATCTCTTAGTTTGTTTCTGTTGCTATGGTCAAACCATGACCACGGCCAACTCAGGGAAGGAAACAATTTATTTCACCTTACAACTCTCAAGCCATAGTCTCTCACTGAGTGAAGTCAGGGCAGGGAACAAAGAGGCAGGAACCAAAGCAGGAGCCATTGAAGAGCTCTGTTTATTGGCTTGCTCCCAGGCTCATATTCAGCTACTTTTCTTCTACCTTCCAGACCTTCTGGCCCAGGAATGGCACCACCCTCAGTGACATCAGCCAGCAATCAAGAAAGGTCCCATACACATGAGACATACGTACAGGCCAATCTGATGGAAGTAATTCCTCAATCGAGATACTCTCTTCCAAAATATGTCTAGGTTTGTGATAACTTGGCAAAACCAAACCAGAACAATGTTTCCTAGTGATGTATGTGAGACCTCTTTCCCCTTGTAGGTGGGGCTTCCACACATGAAGAGGCGTGAGAGCCTTGGTCTTGCTTTGCCATTCTCACTGTGTGACACTACTTCCCTTTGTGTGTCTCTGACCTCTGCTGCAAGTGGGGACAGGGGCAACCCTTATGAGTTACTGGGGTATAGGGACAGGAACCTCGCTTTGGTTTTCAGCCTAAGCCAGGTCAGGCTTTAGATGTAGCCTAGGGTGGAGCTGCTTGGCACTTCCTTATAGTGAGTGTGTGTCCAGAGAAATACTGATAGAAGAAGCCCTGGACCAGCTTCCCTTGAGAGCACTGAGACAAAATATGTCAAAAGTCCACCCAGGCTCCTGTCACAACATCAATGTTCTGGAGTGCAGGAGGGGCTTGATACTTGGTGATACAGGGTGGTCTTTGGGAAGTCAAGGCAACCATGGTACCTCTGAGTTTTGGCTGGAATAACCAAGGACCTGACTCCTGGGGACATGGTAGGCTTTCCCAGGGTCCCAGTTACAGTGTGCTCTTGACAGAATTTCATTCCTGAGATGCCAGCAACATTCCTAGTGGACATAACTCTGCAGGAGCAGCCTTCTTCTCTTAGGACCAAGAAAGGCCACCTGCATAGATAGAGGTGTGTCACAGGCTTGGGAGGTCACTTCTCACTGGATTGTTTCTGAAATAGAAAGGATACCAGACAGAGAAACTGAAGCCCTGTGAGAGCAATTGGAGAGTCCTGGCGCACCCAAGGCATTAAAATGCCAGAGACAGGACAAGGTTTCCAGAAGACTATGAAGCAGAGGTGACCAAATCTTTGTCAGGCCTCTGAGGACACAGGATGAGGCAGCGCAATAGGAGTGGAAGTGGCTATAGAGACAGGATTAAGAAAGCTTTGGGTTTTCAAGCCACCTCAGAGACTTGTAAAGAATACAATGACATCAACAACAGTGCCCTCAAATGTTCACCTCACTGACTCCCAGAGGATCACAGGTGCACAGGTAGGAGAAAGTCCCCAGAGTAGAGAAGGCCCATCCTGTAATGCCAAGTCCTGGGAGACTTCAGGCTTGGCTGCTAAACTTTAGCCACATCAATCAAAAAGAGCAAAAATGTCAAGACTACCAGCCCATTATCCCCATACCAAGTCCACCCCTCCTTTAGGCCTCCTTTGTTGGGGGTTGGTCTGGTATTGCTGTATATTCAAATTCTCAATACTGTTCCCCAAGATCTGGTGCAGACAAGCATACTGTCATGTACATCAAATGATGTTGTATAAACTTTGCCTGTTGATCTTCTCTAACTGGTTAAATAAAAGTGGCTACAGCCAATTCCAGGGGAGAATAGAGGTAGGCGAGGTTTCAGTTACTGGGTCCTGGGTAGAGAGAAAAGGATAGGGAGAAGGAGAAAGAAGATAGGAGAACAGGAGCTCTCCACTAGGAAGAAAGGACCAGGAGCACACGGCCAAGAGAAGTGCACCCTAAGGACAGACTGATGGAGCAAAAACAGCTCCTGGAAGACTCAGACAGCAAACAATTAAGGAGTGAAGCTGGGAACTAACCAGTTTAACATATAGAAAAATAGATTAGGGATAATCGGCCAGTAAGTGTGCTAAAGCTGATTAAATAAATCAATAGGGCTCAGTCTTCATTACTGGGGGGCTGGCCGGGTTGTATTAAGAACTAATAGAGTTAAATATATAATTATAAATAGAAATAATATAAAATATGTATTATATATTAATGTATTATGTGTTATATAAGATAATATATTATGGATATATTAAACATATATAATAAATACATAAAATATGTAATACATAATTATGTATTATATATTATTACATATATATACATTATATATAAAATTAATGACAAGTTCCCATAGCCCACCCAGTTCTAAGTGACTAAGAGAGAATGATGGTGACATTGACACAGACATGAAGACAACTGCACATGTGCATGAGCCTGTCACTATGCCACCATTATCTCATGTACAAGGAGTCATTTATGTTCCCTTCAGCGTTATGCCGGTAAGTGTTATCACCGGAGCCCAGGACCATGATCACATCTCATGCCCAGTCCTGATCCTGAGAGAGCAGACATGAGTGAGCAGGGAGAACCACTAAGCCAGGCTTGGCACCCTCTTCTTCACTTCCATGTGACTATTAGGTAAACTGAGTCAGCACCCTTCCTGGGAAAGGAGACCCTATTTAACTTTGATCCCCCATTCAGTAAACAGGAAAGAGAAGTGTAGTGAGCGCACAGGGCGGGAGGAGGAGACCCTATTACGGCTCAAGCCTAGCCTGCATCTGCACCTCTGCCTGGCATCCATCTCCTCACAGCATGAGGAGATGCTCTTCATACGGTGCCCCCATTCTCCTGCCTCCTGTATGGCACAGTTGGTCTCCACTGGAATGAGAACTGGCTACCCACATTCCATGGCTTCATACTCGTCCCCTGACTCCCCAGTTCAAGCCCTCAGACGTGCAGTTTCTTGTCTACTGCTTACCCTTTCAGCTTCATCCCATATCTCAATCTCTCCTAGGAAGTGCTCAGGCCTTGTTGACAGGTTTAATTGAAAGGAGAAGCCAAACGTTGAGTAAACAGACTGCAAAAAGTGCAAGCACCCCTTTATTTCTTCTTCAATCTGAAATTGAAGGCAAAACACTCAAATGGAACAGCAATTTAAAATCACCTGTGATATTTATAACTGTAAATTATGTCAAATAGTTATTAAAACTGATTTTAAAAGTATTCTTTTAATTTCCATGTGCATAGGAGTGTCTGCTGGTATATATCTGTACTGTATAATATCCAATGTTGCAGGGGTCAGAAGAGGGTATCAGATCCCTTAGAAATGGAATTATAGATAGTCATGAGTTATGATGTCAGTGCAGGGAACGGAACCTGGGTCCTTTGCAAGAACAGCAGTGGTCTTAGCCAATGAGCCATCTCTCCGGCCGCATAAAGCCTGATTTTTTTTTTTTTAAGATTTATTTATTTAATGTATATTAGTACACTATCACTGTCTTTAGATACACCAGAAGAGGGCATCAGATCCCATTACAGATGTGGCTGGGATTTGAACTCAGGACCTCAGGAAGAGCAGTCTGTGCTACTAACCACTAAGCCATCTCTCCAGCCCATAAAGCCAGGCAGTTAGCACCTTCATTGCTAACACTGATTATAATTTCTGTTAGACTTATACATAGGCATGCCAGTGTATCCATGCATATACACTTTTAGTAGTTACTGTACAGCATTGTAACCTACAGACATCATGGTTTACAAGTTCAGATGAATATAGAAACCCCACTTCCTTTTACCCTTCTCCATGAACAGCATCATTTACTTAAGCATTTCTTCTCTACATATTTAGGACTACATCAGACAAGGGTATATTTTTGCTTCAACCATTAAATATAACTTAGAAAACTCAGAAGGAAAATGAAACATTTACCTATTTTTACTTTCAGAGTTTTAGAGTCCCTCATGTTCCAAGACTGGCCATCACCCCCTTCCCACGGGCATCCTTCTGAGAGATGGCTGACAGCTTGTCTTCTCTGTCAGCCCTGAAGGATATTTTCTCTAGACTGGGAATTCTGGCTTGACAGTGTTTTCTTTTAGTCCTTGAAAAAAGCTGGACTGCATTTTTTCTCCTCTGAAATAACTCTATTTCCTCCTCTCTGCCTTCCATTTTCTGTCCTTTTCCCCTGACATTAAACTGGTATCTTAGCATAGACTTCTCTGGGTGTAACCTGTCTGGACCTCACTTGGCTTCCTGCTGGGTGGTTTGTGTCTTTTAATGGACTTGACAAGTTCTTGGCCACCTTGTAACACCTCTTCCATGTCCCTGCAGGGGATGATCACATGGAGGTCAGGTAGAGGTCAATCATGGTTAGGCCCTCCCCCTCCCCCCCCCCCCGTTCAATTCTGCCTTTCAGATTTTATTTTTGTATCTATAGATTTTTTTCCTGTCTCCCGTGTTCCACTCATAAATCCAGTTACTGAGCTTTTATTTTGATTTTTAGTTACACATTTCAATAAAAATTTTCTACTTAATTCTTCCCTATAATCTTTATTTCTTCTTTGAGATTTTCCCCTTTTCTGAGTCTTGGAGTGGTTTTCATTGGTGTGAAATGGTTTTTGTAGCTGTTCCCAAAAGCATTCTTATCATGACTGCCTTAACATCTTTGTCAAGGAGCTGGAGGGGTGGCTGAAACTGGATTCCCAGCACCCGCATCAGGAAGCTCACAACTGCCTGTAACTCTTGTCAGATGCCTTCTACTGGCTTCTCCCTCCCTCCCTCCCTTTCTCTGTCTCTTCTGTCTCTCTCTCTCCCTCCTTCCCCTTCCCTCCCTGCCCTTCCCCACCTCTCTCTCACACACACATTAGCAATAAGAATAAAGAAGACCTTTGTCAGATAATGCTAACACGGCAGTCATCTTACTGTTGCTATTCAAGTGTTCCTTTTCTTTCTAGATAAGATTCTCCTGGTTGTTGGAACAAGGAATGGTTTTTAGTTGCCAAATCCTGGGCATTTAGGATAAGATTTGGGATCAGAAAATTGCTTTTGCTGCTTTTGCTAACACTGCTCCAGCCTGGTCACTTCCCTGTGGGAGTGGAGTTTCTTCTTCAGGACCCCAGGAATGAATGCGGTCATCTTTGCTGCTCACTGTCTTGGTAGCCCTGGCTCTTCTCAACAGCACTGGGCAAGGTCATACCATCTGCAAGTAAAACCTCTCCATTTGTCTTTCTAATCTGGACGTTTGCTTATTTCTCTCTGTATTATTTCATCAAGAGTATAACAGTTACTCTGTTATAACCAGTATAACAGTTACTGGTTGAAGCAATGAGAAGTGGCATCCTTACCTTGCTCCTGTGTAGGTTTTTCAGAAATGCCTGTCATTAGGTTGAGGAAATTCTCTGTCCTTTCTTAGAGTTTTCAATGAGGAGTGAATAGTAGAGTTCTCCTGATGCTTTTACAGCCTCTGCCAATACAGTAACTATCAAGACACGCCCTCTTTCTTTTGTAAGAAGGGTGTTTTATCTTTATGTATACGAGTATTTTGCCGGCATGAATGTCTGCTCATGGTGTGCATGCAGCATCTATGGAGGCCATAAGAGAGTGTCGGGTCCCCTGGAACTGGAGTGGCAGATGGTTGTGAGGTACCATGTGGACGGATGCTGAGGACCAAACCTGTGTTCTCAGCTTGAACGAGAACAGCAAGTGCTCTCGGCCACTGAGCCATCTCTTCAGCAACAAGACAGGTTTTCTTCTTCCACTGTATAATATGGTAAATTACAATGGTTCATTTTGTAATATTAAACCTGTATTTAGTATTATGTATCTTCCATTTGTGGGACACAGCTGACCTGATTACGATGCATTGTCCTTTGTGTGCTATAATTGGGTCAATCTTTTCTAGAGAGTCCTGAAAGCCTCTAGGAGGAGTTGGTAATGACTTCTTCATCTTCAGTTCTCTTTAATATTCTGTCTAAAATTTCTTTCAGTGTTTGCAGAATTCATCAGTTAAACTGGACCGGAACTTTCTTTGTAGGGAGGTTTTAGTTGTCAGCTTAATTTCTGGGTGGTCACAAGACTTCTACTTGAATAGACTGGTAGTTTGCATTTTTCAAAGATTTATCTACTTTATTCACAAATGTATTGGCATGTTATTCATAAATGTGCCTGAAGAGTGTGACACTGGACTTCGGCAACTTTAAAAGGCCTGCTAGCTTTCTAACTAAATTTTTAGATTTAGTCTGTTTATTTGTTGGTCTGATAAAGTCTTTTGTAATGATAAAAACATATGCCTTATTCCCCGAGTGTCTTCAGAATCTATACCAATGACACTTCTCATTCCTAAAGCTGGAAACAGTTTTCCCTCAGTCTGACTAAAAGCTTACCCGCGTGGCTGACCCTGTCTGAGAACCAGCTTTGGGTGTTGTTGGCCCTTCTTATTTTCTGTCTCAGTGAGTTTTGTCTCAATGATGTCCATGTTAACTCTGTCACTTAAAGGGAGGACAGGCTTCTTTGGTTCATTGTTTCCTACTCTAATCAGTTGGCTCTGCTGCTTCTGGAACTGTGCCAGTCAGAGCATCCTGGCAAGCAGCCCACAGTAAAACAAGGCTGCTTCATCTCTTGACTTTTGGAACAGGGTTAGGACTCAATAGCTCCTTCCAGCATCCACCCCATGACCTAACCTCCTCCAGAAAGGCTCTACTTCCAAAGGTTTCCGCCACTTCCCAGCAGCAGCACCAGCTGGGGCCAAGCCTTCAGTAGCAAACCAGTCAGTAAGTCTTATACTTCCACATCACCATCCATCACAGTCATGGCAAGGGACCTGGAGGCAGGAACTAAAACAGAGGACGTGGAGGTGCTGTTTCCTGGCATGCTTCTCACAGAATGCCTACTGCTAATAGCATAGGGACCATATCCCATGGATTGCTCTGTCCACAGTGAGGTGGGCCTTCCCACATCAATCATCAATTAAGAAAATGCACCACGGGCTTGTCTACAGGCCAGTTTGGTAGGTTCATTTTCTCAGTTAAGGCCTCCTCATCCTAACTGACTCAGGTGTGTGTCAAGGTGACATAAAAACTAGTTGGCACGCTCATTGTCACTTCATTTTCTCTCTTTGGTGTACACTAGATATACCTTTACCTTCCTAGGTTCCTAAGTAGAAGTTGGGGGGCTGTAAATATCCATGTAGACATCATTTTATGTCTTCACATAATTTGTGGTACATGTGTTTTCATTTGTATTGTATATTTTCTAATTTTATTTTGGATTTTTCTTTTAATCTATGGGTCACTTAGAAGTGTGTTGTTTAGTTCCCAAATAGATTTCTGATATTGGTTTTTACAGTAATTTCAGCAGTCATGAAGCATTCTATTTTATCAAATCCTTAAAATTTCCCAAGACTTATACAGAGCAGCCTTTCTTGGCACACACCCCAGGTGCTGTTGTTCCCTAGTAGCAGTCAAGTCAAACAGTCTGCAGTGTTTGACAGTCACCTCTGAATGACTATTTTAATTTTAAATGAAACGGTAAAACTGTAAGCTCCAGGCAATATATTGAAAACAAACAGCACAGGCTTCCTTGAAATATCTCACACATGGAACTTGAATCTATAAAGTAAGGAAAGGAAAACAATAAGCCTCATGCCAGGAAATGACTGACCTCTGAACTCTAAACTAGAGAATCAGCAAAGGTTTCGCTCAGCGCATATGCAGAGACGAGGGCACATCCCACGCCACAGCAGCCGGAAGAGACTGAGCTCTGAGTGTGCAGCCTCCCCCCTGTCCTTGCCTACCTGCTCCACCATGCAGAAGATGTGAGCATCATCCTGCTGGAAGCGCCTCACTCGGGTTAAGCCGCTTAAAGTTCCTGACAGTTCATTTCTGTGAAGAACTCCAAAATCAGCAAATCTAACGGGCATTTCCCTCCAGGATCTCGGGCGATGTGCAAACATTAAACTAGAAAAGACACCGGAACAAACAGACTTTATCTGATGGACAGAAAATGGATCATCTAAACACTAAGAAACTAAGTTTCAAGATGTGAGTCTTGGGTCAACAGGATTTTTTTTTAATGATTCTTTTTTATTTATCTTTGTGCCAGCAGGGATCAAACTTTTTGCTTCCTACAGTAAGGATGTGCCATATATAACTAACTAACAACCCTAGCCTTCTTCTGCTTCCGAGCTGTTGCCCCTGACAGGCTGCTGAATTTCTCCTCAGGGTCCAGCAAGATCTCCAGCATAATACACGGTTCTGTTATTATAAATGACCACCCACCTATATGTCCTCTCCACGAGGAAACAGGCTTTATCCTAATGACTTCTGGCACCAGGCATGAAAAATGCTCAGCTAAGGATCTCAGCAGAATGAGAGATTAGTTTTCCATTGAAACCACTCTGGTTCCCTTATCTCACCCCAGCTGCCTATTCTGAAGCAGGAAGATACAGAAGAGCATCCTTTGCTTCCACACAGCCTTCTTTGAGGTTGAAACCACAGGCTACAGCTTGAGATGACACTTGCTGAGGAAGGATCCTGAGAGAACGTGGGAACAAGCTGGGTCCCATTTTCTTTGAGGATGATGGAGATTAGCCACAGCCTGCTTTCACATCACTAGACCTGTAAACAATTCTAATTTCTTTTCATCTTTCCTTTAAAAGGAAGAAGGCTTCCCTGAATGTCCAGAGATGTGTTTTAATAGCTGGCTTCTAATGCCAATTTACTAGACATTGCTAAGGAAAAAAAACTGTAAGTTAGGGAGTGAGTGTATGTGTGGTATGTAAGATCGAGTCTGTTCATTCCTATCTGTAAAATACATTTATCTTAGAAGGTTAAATCTGCATGCTAACTTTATAATAATTAAAATCTCTCATCAACTTCCAAACACCATTGATTGTAGGACCTATTTTTATTTTAGGTTCCACTAAGGAAGAAAGTTTTGAGTATGTACGTGTGGTATGTGTGTACACTTGTGTGGATACATATGCCCATGAGTTACATGTGGAGCCAGAGGTTGATAGCGTTCTGTGTCTTCTTTTATTGCAGCCTTATTTATTGTTTATTTAGTTTTTGACAACAGAGATCTCAAGGAGAGTGTAGCTCCCTGGTTGGCCAAACTACACTGCCAACAACTACCCTCTCCTTGTCCCAAAGTACCGAGATTATTACTGGTATATGTCACTATGCATGCCTTTTTATGCTGAGACAAGGAATACAAGCCCATGTTCTCATGCTTCCACAACACACACTTTACCCACTGGGCCATCTCCCAGCCCCAGACAATAACTTGATTTATGTTGTGGTATAATATGAACATACCACCAATTCTAAGCTGTATCACAACTAAGAGACATTGAAGTGTGTAGGAAAAGGTACTTCCAGAATCACCCATTAGTCATGACTTTGTGAATCTTATTATAATCATCCAAATAGTATGTAGGAATTAAATCTATCAACATGTGTATTTGAAGTATAATTAGGAAGACAAATGTAATAATCTATAAAGTCAACACACTCTATTACTCTCTGAGACGCATAGCTAACGTTCCATGCTTGCCAAAGACCAGGCACATTTTAAAAAGGAGCTCTATTCCCTAGAACTCAGTGAACATGGTCACATTCTCTAGAATTAAAAGACACAGTAAGATGATTAATAGATTCTACTCTTCCCATACATAAAATCACTTTTAAAAAGCTAAGCAGCAACATGACCAGCTGGTTCTGATGAAGCACTCTATACATGCGCAGGGTGCCCATCAATACTCACCAGTGCCCTGGACAGTTCATGGGCTTGAGGGCAAATGTGTCCTTCTCAACATCAAAGGTGAACATGTTGGTACTGTAATGCTGCCAATGGCCTGAAGTTTCCCAGAGTTTACTGTTGTACATGTTAGGAGAGAGCACTTCTGTGAAGTTACGCTTGTGATATTCCTCCTTGAAGACAAACATGGTGGATATTTGTTAGAGCACACTGCCAAGCAGATGGATACTTATAACTATATTAAAACTTAAGATCATCTCTTCTATTAATTCACATTTCCTCGGGTTCAGGTGACAGGTTTACAAGTGGCAGTTTTGTGGATTATGAACAAAAGGGTAAACTTTTTATTAAAAGACTTATTTCATAGCACACTGCAGGACTACCCTTTGGATATGAAGTGTCCCCTATAAGGCTCATGTGTTGCAGGGTCGGTCCACAGAAGCTGGATGTGAACACTGAGAGATGGCGGGGGCTGTGAGAGCTCCGACTTTAGCAGTGGATTAATTCATTCTTGCAGTACCAGTTTGATGGCACTGTGGGGAGGTGAAGGAACCATCCAGGGGCGGGACCTATCTGGAAGAAGTAGGTCCTGGGGATGTCTCCTTGGGGTCTGAATTTTCTGAATCTGGTCTCCTGTATCTCTCTTCTGGTCCTCAATGTTGGGAGGTGAGTGGCTTTGCTCCTCCAAACCCTCCTTCATGATGCCCTGCCTCAGCACAGCCCTCAAACAGCAGAGCAAGCCAACAGTGGATGATACCTCTGATGTTGTGAGCCTTAGTGAATCCTTCCTCTTTTAAACTGTTTCCTTTATCTTACAGAAAAAAAAAATCAAACTGATCCAAGCAGTATAGGTACAAATGTTTCAATATTTTCCAACTTAGTAACTGAAATTTGATATACATAGTATCCCATTTCACTATAACTAAAAACTTGTAAAGTTGTTCTATGTTCTGAACAAACAATAGCATTTTTTCTCCTATGATTTAGAAGACCTAATAATTTGTAAGTCCAAATGCCATGTTTCATGTTATACTATTGATCCATTTCGTTTTAAGTAGAAATAATACTAAGAGTTTTAATTTGCAACACATTAAGTAGTTGGCATCTATTAAGTCAGAGGAGTTTCTCCCACCTACCAGCAGCTTTCTTCATGAAATCCATGGGGAGAAGAGAGGAGAATGCCCTAAGTATTCTTAAGGTTTTATTTCTATTTTTAAATGTTGACATATCAATTTGATTGATTATTACTTAGATACTTTTAAATTACTTGTAAATAATTTAACGATTAGATGGCATATATCTAGACTACCATACTTCAAACAAGCTAAAAATATTTCTCACAAATTACAAAACTAAACCAAAACAAGAACAACAAACCCCCCTTTTATGGTAGAAAGAGATGTTCCTGCTGGCTTTCAGCAGGGCACCTTCTCAGTATGATGGTGGCTATTGTGGCCCTCAGCTACCCAGCAAAGCATTTACTCATCCTTCATGTGTCTAAATTAGACACTCCTGACAAGGTTATACATCATACAAATGGTGGTAATTATTTGATGGTTATGACACGGTTCTATACATTCAGATCTAGAATGATCCTGGAATTGAAGGGTCTGTGTGCACAGGCGCCTGCGAGTGTGTGTTGTGTTTATTAGAGAGCTCTTCTAAAGCTGAGCTGAGGAGATGTTTTAAAAAGTGTATCCATGCTGAACATACTCACATTAGATATTAATATTTTATTAAGGCATTATGAAGATATGTCAAACTGTTCCTGAATGAACTTTGTGTTCTCTCCTCAAATTCACAAACTGAAACCTTAATTCTAAAAGATGGCATTAGTAAGTGAGGCCTTAGGCAGCTGATTGGGCCATGAAGGTATTAAAGAATCAGGATCCCTTCTCTAAGGGGCCCCTGGAATCTTTCTGTCTCATGACCTGAAGAAGGCAGCAGTCTGCAGCCCAGAAGCAGACCCCCAACAGACCTGACTGTGTTGGCGCCCTATCTGACTCTTCTAACCCTTGGACTGTGAGAATTATTATTGATAAGCCACTAAATCTCTAGGACTTTATTATTATCACACCAGGCAAACTAAGATATTTTCCTAAGAGGTGAAGTATCAGTAGATACCATATGTACTTAGGTATGAATCTTTTATTGTTGTTTGGACAGGGTTTCCCTAAGTAGCCCAGAAGAGACCTCAAATTCATAATCTTCCTTGCCTTGGCCTCCGAGATCTGTCCTATTATGTCTGAAAGTCAACAGATATATTTTAAATATAAAATACACATGTATCTGTAATATGTATCTCTATATTGTAACACACATAATATATAATAATATATAGGTAGAGCAAATTCAAAATGCTACTAATACGTCCCAATGAAAGCAATATGACTGTTGACTGCTTCTTTTTCTATAGGTTTGAGCTTTCAAAAGGAACAGTTGAGGGAAAACATGTCAGACTGTATGCTCTCAATTTCTCAGAAGCAAAGAAAGGCAGTCACTGGGAAGGAGCAAGCAGTGTCTGTGACCCAGCTGTCTTAGTTAGGCCTTCTATGGCTGTGATGAAACACCATCATCAAAAGCAAGTTGGGGAGGAGAGCATTAATCTGGCTTACACTTCTACATCATAGTCCATCATTTAAGGAAGTCAGAACAGAAACTCAAACATGGCAGGAACCTGGTGGCAGGCGCTGATACAGAGGCAACGGAGGGGTGCTGCTTCCTGGCTTGCCCCTCGTGGCTTGCTCAGCCTGCTTTCTTATAGAACCCAGGACCACTAGCCCAGGGATGATCCCACCCACAGTGGGTTGGGCCCTCCCCTACCAATCAGTACTTAAGAAAATGCCCTACAGTCTTTCCACAGCCCCACTTTAAAGGAGGCATTTTCTTGAGAGGCCCCCCCCTTCTCAGATGACTTAGCTTGTGTCGAGTTGACAGAAAACTATCCAGCATTCCAGCACTGCCCATGATCCAGTGGGATACACAGATGAGGAAGCTCACTGTGTGGGAGCTCTGCTGCTGAGAGGGGTAATGATGTAAACCCAAGTCCAAGGGCTGATGGCTGGCCTATACCAGCTTCATCTGGGCCAACAGAAGCAGATCTCGCCTCCCTTCACTATTTTGTCCTTTTTGCATGCCCAGTGGGATGAATGATGCCCAAGCACATCCTGGTCTGCTTAATCAACTTCAAATGCTGTCTGATCCACAACACTTTCTCTGATACACCCCAGAGTAGCATTTCATCTGAGCATCCCTTAATGGAGTCAAGCTGACAAAGAATTAGCCACCACAGCAGATGGGTCTGGGTGGGAAGGAGGTGTCAGCGAGCATAACCAGAGCCAACATCCCTCATGCCTCTCAGCACCCTCTTCATCCTCTGCTTGGACAGTGGTGTTTTCTTCCTCACAGTCTCATCAGTCATTGTGTTATCGTGTGGTCATCTGAGTGCAGGTCTACTACACATCTAAATTGTGGGTTCAGCCTCTTCTGGTGTGGGGATACATGCATGAGTGGACATCTCTCTCTCTCTC
>JADRCD010198610.1:0-12249 GCA_019843815.1 Montemys delectorum | reverse complement strand
ATTGCTAGCTACCTGCTCATTTCTGAACTTTAAAAGCAAACTCCAGGAACTTTAAGGCTGGATGTGATCAATTCAAGGTCACATAGGAAGAAGGTGATGCCTAATGAGGCATCTCTGAACTGCTGAACTCCAGTTCCTACTGACAGAGTAGAGAGACCCTTGAACATAGGGGACAAAGGTCTTTCTCAAGAACGACTCTTAAGATAGAAGTACTAGCTTGATTAATAACCTCTTCTTTTACCCTTCAGTTCTGGAAATATCGTAAAGGATAAGATCCAAGGATCCAAGGAGTTTAAACATAAGAAATAGGTTACAAGATTATTTTTTAAACTGTCAAGTGTTCTTCCAAAAACACTCACAGTATTGTTTACCTTTCAAAGATCCCAAGATAGGGATGGTTGGGATAATTCTGCCTTTGAAATAGACTAATAATGGACGTGGAAAAAAGAAACTGTGAAAGTCTGTGCGGAACTTCCCAAGTTACAGAGTATTCCTGGGGTGGGGGGAGGGGCAGCACGAGTCATTTACCACCAGTCTATTTTTCAAGGCGATGAACCCGAAAAGTGATTCCCAAGCCCGGACCGACCACGGAGAATCAACCCTCATTGCTGCTTCACTTTGCATCTGCGTCGCGGGCCAGTTTTAGCGTCTCTTATTTCCCGAAGTTCGGGAAGGAGTCAGTCCGGGATGGGACCTGTGGGCCCTCCCCAGTCCCCAGCGCCCGCCCTCGGGGTCCCCCAGTGCCCCGGCTGCCGGAACCCGGGGTCGAATAGGAACTGACACAGGGGGGCCTTTGTTGGCCCGAAGGGAGCGCTCGGCCTCGCGGGGCGGCGCCCGCCTCAACTCACCTGGCGCCCCTGTCCGCACCCCCAACTCCCCGCCTCCTGCCAGCCCCGAGCGCCTTCCCCAGCCCTGCGCCCGCGCCGGAGCCCGCGCCCAGCCGCCGCGATGCCGGGAGCACCGTCGCGGGAGGCTAGCTCTCACCTTCTGCGCTCGCTTCCACTCCTCCTCCTCCTCCTTCTCCTGGCGGCGGCCAAACCCGGAGAGCGCGCCGGAGCGGGAGCGGGCGGCCGCCCCGCGTTCTCCTCTCGCCGCTCGCGCCGGGTTCCTTCAGGCCCGGGGTCTGGAGGGCGGGACGCTGCGGGCCGCGGGGAGCGGGAGGCGCGCGGGGACTATGAGGGGGCGGGGTGCGCTCGCTAAGGGGAGCCTTCTCGGGGCAGACTGTGGAGAGCGCGGGCTCTGAGGGGGCACAGGCGACTGCGAAAAGCCGGCGACCGCGGAGAGGACTCCGCGCAGCCTAGAGCTGCCGCGGGACGGGAAAGTGTGGGCAGCGGGGAGGAGCGCCCACCGTGCTGCGGTGCCTTCGGCCCCAGTCGCAGCCTTGCTATTGTATGCCGCCCGGCTGGCTGCCGCCGCGCCCTACGACCCCGCCCAGGCCACGCCTCCTTCAACTCGGGCCCGCCCCCTCCGTCCGGCCTCCGCCCCCCCGCAGGTGGGAGGGGGCGGGGAGCGCCCGACCGACCCACGTGAACCCGGCCCACAAAGCCAGGGGGCGAGGTGGAGCGCCGGGTGACGTCATCAGCACTTGGCGCCAGAGGCTAGGGAATCACCTGGCTGCCGCGTGACGTCACGGGGCCGGGCGTGTGCCGGGAGCCGTCGCGGGATCTCTCTCGGAAGCGGCCTTTTGCTGTGAGATGTGGATGCTCTGTAAGATGTGGAACACGGGTAGCCCCTTGGATATAAGGCATCCTAGCATCCCCGGGTTTGTCTCCAAGAGCTGAAAGTGTGAAAACTGTCTGATCTTGCGTCACCTCCGACCCCAGACATCTACCCTTCTGTTCTTGGGGTTAGAGGTCTAAGAGTTAGGGTAAGGGCGGAGGAAGGAATAGCGGAGACCTTTCAGCTCCAACTGAACTCACGTTGGAAAAAAAAAAAAAGTACGCTGTTTCTCCCACCACTGACGCAGACCTTTTACCTGAGCTCAGATTATGTTTTTCTCAATACCTGTAAAACAGCATTCATCACTTGCATGTCCTGCTGTACCTCAAATTCAGTACATCCAAAACCGAGACAGTATTACTCTGAGCCTTATTTCACACCGCCGATATTCAAGTTAAGTTAAATTCCTAACCCATAATTTCTTAATAAGTTGCACCTGGCTATCCTAATTTGGCTTCTCTAAGCTTCCGCTTAATAATAATAAAACAATAGATACAGTTTAGCATGCATTGCCTTTGAAAATAATAGATATTTCTGGTGACCTTTTCCCTTCATGTTCTCAGCCAATGGTCATCATTCAATAGCCCTCTAATCAGATCCTCTTTCTCAACATTAATTTCAAATTGAGTTTCCGGCTTGTAAGCTGGAAAAAAAAACCCAAACAAACAAACCCGCGTCGAGCCCTTGCCCTACTCGCTGTTCACCACCATCACCTGGGCAACAGAAGCAACCATTAGTCTCTCAAAATCAAGATCTAACTCATTACTCACTGGTCTCCAGAGAAGCTTTATAAGTATACAAACTTGGTGATCTCTTTCCCCTGTTTAAGCAGTGTGAGACACTTTATTGCTTTTAGGATAAAGTCCAAACTTTAGCACAGCGCTTACAGGCTGGCTGCTTATGATAACCTTTCTGGGTTGTCCCACACTCTATCTTTGCTCAAGCCACATAAGAATACTACCTAACATTTTTTAACATCCTTTTTCCTATCAAGGAGCCCTTCCTTCTTTATCTGGCTTGAAAACATCTACTCCTTTTACAAACTAAAACTCCAATATCATATTAATCTAGGACTTTGACCAATATTTCTAAGGTTTCCGGAATTTAATTTTATATCCTTTCTAACCTGCCCGTTTCCCTCTCCTGCCCCTCCCCCTTTCTTTCTTTCTTTCTTTCAAGATTCCTGGCTGGCCTAGAACTTGTAACATTCCTCCTGCCTCAACCTCCCAAGTATACCACCTGGCCTGGCTATTTTATCCCAAGCAGTACAAGGTGTAATAACTGTAATTATGTATCTGACTTTATCACAAAATACTCCCATCTGTATCTCCCAACTTGGAGCAGTGCTTGATACATGGTATCAATCAATTTGTTAAAAATATATTAAAAGTCTAAGTGGTGGCATAGGCCTTTAGTCGTGGCATTCAAGAGACAGAGGCAGGCAAATCTCTGTGAGATCTAGAGGCCCTGTATCCAAAAAAACCCAAAAAACTGTATGTAATAAATGCTTACTGCGCTGGGTGCTGTTCTGAGTCCTTCATTAATGCTATCTTGCTAAACAAACCTATAACAACCCTTTGTGGTTTCCTCCTGGTTCCTCTTGCTGTTTGATGATGAAACTGAGGCATATACACAGAGCATAATTTATTCCAGGATCACAACCCAGGAAATGTATCCTAATCTACACTATCTTTGCACTATCTCCACAGCAGGCAAATAGCAGCTCTTCCATAATGTTAGTAGTCTGACCACTGGAAATAGTAAATGTGGTTCCCTCCATAACAAAGCACTTAGCTGGTGTGATTAAATGAGGACTTTGAGATGAGAACTGCTCTGCCCTTGAGAGCATATTTCAAAAGATGGAAACACGCAAGAGCACAAGTCTTCCTTTGGATCCTCTGGCACCTTGATTTCAACCCATATACATCCATCCATTTTGAACTTCTGAACCAAGTCACTTTAAGTAGCAAGTGCATATTGTTTTTTTAATTGGATATTTTATTTATTTGATTCAAATGTTATCCCCTTTCCCAGTTCCCCCTCTGCACACTCCCTAGCCCATTCCCTCTTACCCTGCTTCTATGAGGGTGCTCCCCCACCCACCTACCCACTCCTGCCTCACCACCCTAGCATTCCTCTTCACTGGGGTACCAAGCCTTCACAGGGCCAAGGGCCTCCCCTCCCACTGATGGCAGATAAGGCCCCTTCAGCTCCTTCAGTCCCTCCCCTAACTCCTCCATTGGGGTCCCTGTGTTCAGTCCGATGGTTGGCTGCAAGCATTCACATCTATGTTGGTCAGGATCTAGCATAGCCTCTCAGGAGATAGCTGTATCAGGCTCCTGTCAGCAAGCACTTTTTGGCATATGCAATAATGTCTAGGTTTGGTGTCTGCATGTGGGATGGATCCCCAGGTGGGGCAGTCTCTGGATGGCCTTTCCTTCAGTGTCTGCTTCACTCTTAGTCCCTGTATTTCCTTTAGACAGGAGCAATTCTGGGTTAAAATTTTGGAGATGGGTAGCCATGCCTAACCTCTGGTTATGGTCTCAACAGGTTCTCTCTCCCCTTTGTGAGGTATTTCAGTTAATGTCATCCCCGTGGGGTCCTGAGAGGCTCTTGCTTTCCTGGCATCTGGGACTTTCTGGTTGTTACTCCCAGTTCCCCATCCTCCATTGCTACACACCTCTGTTCAATTTTCTGACCTTCTGTACATCTCCTCCATCTCCTCCATACCTGATTCTTCCCCTCTTCTTCCCCTCCCCCTCTTCCTCCCAAGTCCCTCCCACCCTCTACTTCCCTTGATTATTTTGTTCCCTCTTCTAAGTAGGACTGAAGCATCCACACTTTGGTCTTCCTTCCTCTTGAGCTTCATGTGGTCTGTAAGTTGTATTGTGGGTATTCCATGTTCTTTGCCTAATATCTACTTATCAGTGAGTACATACCATGAAGTGTGTATTGTTTTAGGCCACTATATGTGCTAATTTATTCCCTAGTCGGGAAAGAAATTCGTCTCCAGTCAAGGGTAGGGCTTGTCTATGTTAGTAAAGTAGAAGGGGTGCTTGCTAGAGGATGCATCCATTGAATGTGTCCACCCCAGTTGTTAGACACCACTTGCTATGCTGTCCCTAACACCGTGCCCAACAATCTGGGATTAGCAATCTTTACTCTTTTATTTATTCCAGGCAGTGCATAGTGTGACAGGGTGTGCTTGCTTTTATTTGCAATCTTTTGATCACTAAGTAGCTGAAGACCTGTGCATAATAGGTTTATAGCTGTCTGGGTATGATTTCTCTGGCTGCTTAAGTGGACATTTAACTGATTGGATTTAAGATAAGGTCTCACTGTGCAGACCTGGTTGGCCTGGAATTTGCTCTCTAGAACAGCTGTCCTTAAACTCAGAGATTCACCTGCCTCTGCCTCCCAAATGCTGGGATCAAAGTCGAGCACTACCATACCTGACTATTATAGGGATTTTTGTAGCCCAGGCTGCAGTTGGAGCTGACATTGAGCTCCTAGCCTTCCTCCCTCCACCATGTGAAGTTTGGGTATGCTCCTTAGTAAATTGTGTATTTTGAGTCTTTTGTTCACACTTTTTAAACTGTCAGTATCGAAACAGAACTTGCATAAAACAAAAAACTTGCATTTTAAATGTTTGCCCTCCTGAATGATAAATGTTCATCTTTATAAACACTAGCAAAGCCCATCTGACTCAGGAAGTTCCTTATGCCTCTTTGCAGTCAATCTTCCACCCCTCCCCCAGCAATCAATGATCTGCTTACTGTCACTGTGAGTTACTCTTGCTTTCTGTAGAACTTCATTCTGCAAGTACTTCTCTGTGTATTTGTCCAGTAATATTTTTGCCATGCTTTGATGAGCATTTGGCTTGAACACAGGGCCTTGTAAGTAAATAGTCTACTCCTGCATGGCATCCCTAGCTTTCCTGTTTTTGAGATTATCTATGTCTTGTCAGTTAGTATGTCCATTTATACCACTGAACAATATTCTGTTCTACATATTTATCACAATCTGTTTATTCATTTAACTATCAATAGACATTTCAAGTATTTGAGTACTTGAATAAAGCAATAATGATTCTTCAAGTACAAATGTCTCTTACTTTATTGGGTAAACACCTAGAAGTAGTATAGGTTTGTTGTAGGATAGGCACCTGCTTAGTTTCATAAAAAATCGCCACACTATTCTTCAAAATAGCTGTAGAATTCAGTGTGCTTTTGGTAGACTTCCATTATTTCTTGCTTTATGGTCTGAATCTCTCTTCTACTTTCTTTGACCCAGTCCTTAAACTGCCATTTCTCCAAAAGGTTCTGATGCCTGTCAATGAAGAATGGCCTTTACTGATCAAAGTCTAGGTGAGTTCATTTTAAAGGATACAGCTGCTCCTGGGTCTTCTCTTTGGGTGCAGAACCACACATAGTCCAGCCAGATGGCTCAGTAAATAAGGGCACTTGCTGCCAAGGCTGACAACCTGAGTTCAATACTAGAGCCCACATGGCAGAAAGAGAGAATGGACTCCTGAAAATTGTTCCCTGGCCTCCACGTGTATGCTGTGGGACATATACACACACCTCATTCACATGTATGTGTGCACACACACACATTCACATGCACACACACACCAAAATAAGTAAATAAAACTATAGTTCTTCTGGCCTTTAAGAAGCATGCTTCTGTGAGTTCTGAGGCTCCAAGGAAATTATTTCTCCTACAACCTGAGGGAGCTCAGAAGCCTTTCAACAGTGCAGCTCACCAGACTCATTGGAGCCATCACCCAACTATGAGATTAAACAGACGTGTCTCAAGCTGCATTAATGATGACTTGGAACTCATAAATAGAAGCTATACAGGAGAGCAGAGAGGGATGAACTCTGGAGATAAATTCTACTTCCTGCTAGTGTCTTCCCTTTCTTCCTCCTTCCTCTTTCTTTAAAGGCAGATGTGAGATCTGGAGCTGAAGCAACTATCCTGAAACTATGAGGAAAAGGCCAAGAAAAATCACAAAAACTTTCAACTAAATGCTTTCCAGTCATCAACTCCGGGCCAGGCACCACCTGGCAGCAGCTCTCCTGTCAAGGCAAAGAGACGAAGGTTGGCTTGGTACCTGACCCTTGTACTCAGGTACTGTTCTTCAGTGGTACAGTGTGTTCTAGGAGTTTCCAGTGTGAGCTTCACTCTGTTGATTTTTGACAGTTTCTCCCCCCCCCCCACCACCACCACCACTGCTGCTCTTTGAGTGTGGCAAACACTCTGCTAGATCTCTCCTAATGAGATTGTTAATATTCACTCTAGGAGACAGAGAAAGAGGGTCATAAGAAGCTCACATGTCCTTCTCCTGGGATTCCAATCACTGTGCCCTCTGGCCACAGCCACACTTATTCTTAGACATGCTAAAGTATATGAGGTATAAAATTGAGCAGGGGTAGTGGTGGGATGGGGGGAGTGATTATTTTTCTGTTAGTGCTACTGGTCTCGAAGTCATTAAGGCTCCAGCCCTAAGAAGCTCATTTGTTGCCAGGCCAGACTTGTTTTGGTCTCTTGGCTCATTCCCTATTTGGAGTGGATAGTTGTTTCTTTTATTTCTCACCAGGAAAACCACAAAACTGTAAAATGGTGTCACCATGGTGGAAAACTACAGAAACGTTTTCTTCAAAAGTTAACAATGGGGCTGGCAAGATGGCTCAGCAGGTAACAGCACTGACTGCTCTTCTGAAGGTCCTGAGTTCAAATCCCAGCAACCACATGATGGCTCACAACCACTGGAAAGATCTGATGCCCTCAGACAGCAACAGTGTACTTATTTACAATAATAAATAAATCTTTGAGCTGGAGTGAGCAGGGACTGAGCCAGCAGGGCTGAGCAAAGGTCCTAAATTCAATTCCCAACAACCACATGAAGGCTCCCAACCATCTATACACAGCTACAGTATACTCATATACATAAAATAAATAAATGAATCTTAAAAGAATGAAATAGCAAGAAAAATTAAAAAAAAAAAAAGCCTAGTCTACAGAAGACAGCCATGGCTACACAGACAAACTCTGTCTCAAATAAACATAAAGATAAAAATAAGGCTGGATTGGGGTTGGAGCGATGGCTCAGGTAAACAGTACATACTGTCTTTATAAGAGGAGTAGAGTTCAGTGAATCCTCAGAACAAGCTGGTTAGCTAGATTAGAGCCAAAACTTCATGCTCTAGATTCAACAAGAGACCCTGTCTCAAAATATAATGCAGAAAGCAATACCCAAAGATACCCAGTGTCAACCTCTGCCCTCCATGCACACATATTCACATATACCCTCATACACACAAACATACAGAAGTGTACCATCCAGCCATACATACTGTGGTGGTTTGAATAAGCTTGGCCCAGAGAGTGTTGCTATTAAGAGGTGTGGTCTTCTCAGAGGAGATGTGGCCATATTAAAGAGAGTGAGTCACTGGGGGTGAACTTTGAGGACTGCCATACTTAAGCTCCTCCCAGTGTAGAGACCCTCCTCTTGGCTGCCTATAGAAGTCTGTTGCCTCCTTGGCTGCCTTTGGATGGAGATCTAGAACTCTTGGCCCCACCAGCACCATGTCTGCCTGCATATTGCCATGCTTCCCAACATGATGATAATGGACTAAACCTCTGGAACTGTAAGCCAGAACCCAATCAAATGTTAGCCTTTATAAGAGTTGCGTTGGTCATGGTGTCTCTTCATAGCAATGGAAACCCTAAAATAGAAGTTGCTACCAGGGACTGGGGTATTGCTGTGATAGGCCTGTCCAGGCTTTTGTTTGGAGAAATGTGGATTTGGAGACTTTGGAGAGCAGTGGAATGCTTTAAGTAGGGCTTTATGGCCAGTCTAGTAGAAGCATGGAAGACAGTGGTGCTGAGAGTGATTTGAACTGTGGGGGCCTAGCTCAAGAGGTCTCAGAGAAGAATTTTAGGATGTTGCCTAAAGATTGTTCTTGTGATATTTGGGTGAAGAAAGTGGATGCTCTTTGCCCTTGTCCAAAGAGTCTGCCTCAGGCTATGGTAAAGAGATTTAGATTAATTGCCTTGACAAAGGAACCCTAGTTTAGACTTTATACTGTGGTTCACTCTTACAAGGAGTAGTAGGTGCTGTGTCTTAGCTCCCCGTGGAGCTGAATTTGAGCTGGACCTGAGATATTAAGTAGCATGCAACCCACAGAGCAACGATGCCAATGGTGATTGGAACCGATCCTTCTTCCATGGCTATATAGCCCTGCTTTCCCTCTCCCACTTTGTTCTGTGAGGGAACCAAGCAAGAGAGGTGACTGTTACACATGAAGACACCAAGACCCAGGAAGATGGTGACTCACTAAAGTGCTTCTACCAACTGCATTTTACCAACAGCAGCAACAACTGGGCTTAGGAGAGGAGGTGGGCAGATAGCAGCACCTGGGTCAGAGGCTTTGAGGTCTGTGTGGCATTTCTACCCTGTGATGTGTCCAACTCAGCAGCTGTAGCCAAGAATTCCACTCATCAGTGTACAGGGAATTAACCGTGATCCACTGCAACAGGCAAAGCCATCAGGATACTAGCATGGGAAGAGCAGAGGGGACTCTACCTTGCTCCATCCTGGGTTCCTACTCAGTCTACTGCCCCATGTTACATTAGACTTCTTACTTTGTGTGAGTGCTCTAGTTTTTTACCAGAATATTTATCTTCATAATGACAAGAATAGATTTTTTTTTTTTTTTTTTTTTTTTGGTTTGGTTTTTGTTTGTTTGGTTTTTGTTTTGCTTTGTCCAATTGGGTTTTGAGACAGTCTTGCTATGTAGCCTAGGCTAGCCTTAAACTCTAGCTGTTCCTGTGTCAGCTTCCAAGTGCTGGGATGACAGATATATGTTGACAGACATATTCTTTGAAACTACCAGTTGTGAGAGAGCCTTGAGTCAAACAGTCCTCCTTCCCCCTCCTTTCAGAAACTCAAACCAAGTTCCTGTCCTCACTGTCCTCATTCATGCAAAGCAGTCGCCAATCCTCTAAGTGTATCTGCTGAATCTTTTGTCATTTCTCAGTGTCATCACAAAGACAGCTTTCTCCTGATGACATACAATGGTGTCAACCTTTTAATAAAGTTTTCAGGGCTGCAGAGATGGTTCAGCAGTTAAGAACACTGACTATTCTTCCAGAGGACCTGGGTTCAATTCCCAGCACCCACATGACAGCTTACAACCATCCTAACTCCAGTTCCTGGGAATACAATGTCCCCTTCTGGCCTCTGAGGGTACCAAGCACATGCATAGTACACAGACATGTTCAGGCAAAATGGCCATACACCTAAAAAAGGATAAGCAAATCTAAAAATATTTTTAAAGATTAAGTTTTCTTTACTTTGTCACAAAAGTATTTATATAATAGAGAATGTAGTATATATAGGTACAATTTCTTATCCTTACGTTTTTAGTTTTCAATCAACAAATATTTATGCCAAGTATGTAGATGACTACCAGTCCTCTAGATCAAGAATTTCCCTGTGCCGTTAAATACTTCATAAATTTCTATTTTTCTTAGCCAGCATAGACTATACAACCACAGAATTTTGAAATGAACCTTTTATTATTGAACATGTAGTTTGTTTCCAAGTTTCATGAATAATGGTAGACACATCGTGCTGTCATCATTTCCTTAGGACTGACTCTTGGAAGTAGAATTCCTAAAGGAATTTCAACTTTATCATAAAGAAAATACAGGAAGAAATATATCACTCCCCACCTTAGGAGATTGTGTCCCCTGACCACTGTGACAGCAGCTGGAAGAAGCTTGACACGTCTCATAGCAGAACCACACACCCTCATGTTTCTTCCCATCACCCCTCCTTGACTACCCTGACTGGCCTTTGGACTGACCAATAACTGCTTTGCTCTGACATGTAGGGACCAAACAGCCCCTAAGACCAGAGCAGAATGCTTGCTGGGACTGTCTGAAAAGAGAGCATGCAGGGCCGGTTTAAAAGGGAGAGCTGCCAAGATAAGAAAGTCAGAACTAATCACAACCAAGTTTTCTCTTCAAAGTACTTTAAAAAAAAAAAACAAAAAAACAAAAAAAACTTCTCTTTAGCTTTTTAAATGAGCATGTGCAATTTGTAACAGAAAAAGTTAACATACTGGGAAAAACAACAACAGATTCTCAGATTTGGCATGAGACTGGGGATATCTGGTTCTTAGAAAAGCAGCTGTGAGTTCTCTGGCTCTGCAATACTGCCTACAAATTCCTGGCTGGCTCAGAATGAATCTGCTCCTGAGTCACTGAAAGAAAGGATTATTGATTCCCTCTAGGGACACTAGTGGGGCAATGGTTACCTTCCAATCCTAAAAGTGGGATCTGAGACCAATTGCTGGGAACCCTCTGTCCAAGAGACATGTTGATGATGGCCAGCCTGAATGTCTTAGCAGGCAGAGTGGAGCAAAGATAACCACAGCTGCTCCACCTCAGGGAGTGTCAAGGTACACACTGGAGGCCCCCTGCCCTGGAGGGACCGTGGTGATTCATGTAGAAGGCAGGGAAACAATTCTCAAACTCTCGGATGCCAGGACTCCTCCACATTACTAAAGACTACAAATGCCAGTGTCCGTGTGAGGTCTAGCATCCAAGAGTCACTGTATTAGAAGTTTAAGCTAAAAAAGCTTTTATGTACTTATTAACTTATTTTTTTTAAATATCTCCTACTATATCCTTGGTAATTTCTAATCTGAATTAGATTGTAGTGTGTGTGTGTGTGTGTGTGTGTGTGTAAAAAGTGACTATATTTTCTAAACCTAAATAAATAAATAAATAAATAAAATAGTGAGTAGAATTTCTTGTGTTTGAGATCCTTTTACTATCTGGAATGTTAGCATACAGCTGTATTCTTACATCTGCTTCCACACTGGCCTGCTGCAAGTCTAATGAAAGGGAAAACACATTCTTTTATGTGTGGTTAGAAAAGAAAGGGGTACTAATTTCCGTCCCAGACAAGTGTGGACATTCTTTTAACATTTTATTAAAACTTGACAAGGAGAGGTTTTAGGTTGTATTGTTTGGTTGGTTGCTTTGTCATTGCTGTGATAGGAGCTTTCCTTGTAGCTCAGGTTGGCCCGGAGCTCTCAGCCTTCCTACCTCCGCCTCCCAACTGGTTGGGTTACCAACTTGTTACTGTGGTGCAATATGCATTGGTAACCAATGAGCTTCTCAGTTGCGTTAAGGTATTCTTAGTATTCCGCAACTGTGATGTTTCTGTTCTTTCCACGTGTCACTTGTGAGGCAGAGTGTGATGCAGTTTCCTTCCTGGTGAGGATGGAAATTATATACCTATTCCTATCTTGTCTATCCACTCACCTGTTGATAGGAATGTTCCCATACATTAAATAAACAGTGATAGGAGATATGGAAAGTGCTGAGATGGTGCTGGAGGGAAGGCTCAGCAGTTAAGAGCTCTGACTGTTCTTTCAAAGGTCATGAATTCAAATCCCAGCAAACACATGACGGCTCACAACCATCTGTAATGAGATCTGACTCCCTCTT
>JADRCD010198608.1:0-10371 GCA_019843815.1 Montemys delectorum | reverse complement strand
AAGGATCAGGGATAAGATACTCCCAAGCACTTGCCCTACTAACCGACTCCCACCAGTCAGAACCTTCCCAAACCTCAGTACCACCATCTGAGGATCGACTCCCCCATGCATGAACTTCCTACAGGGGACAAAATGTTTCCAAACTGCACAGTGACATTAAAACCACTCCAAGCTCCGTCTATGATGCCATGGGCGGTCCCAGAATTACTGTAGCCCAGGACTGCAGGCACACCAGTGAGGGAGGTTCAATAAAGGGCTCATCAGACCTTCCCACAAGAAGGCTCACACCTACAGGAAGTCTCTTGCTAATTTATATCTCAGACACCAACCAACTGGCCAAAGTGGGTTTTGACTGATAAGATGGTGATCTCCTCATGCTGGGTTTGAGCTGGAAACGGCTCTCACTGTTGAGGCTAACGGCCTTTGAGATGAATGGGTTGGGCCAAACCGTTTTAGGAAGTGCTGTCTCCTCTTGGTTCCAGGATGTAGGAACCCTGTAGGGATGATAATCTTCATTGTCCATCCAGCCCTGGTCACTTTTCTCGTGGGAGAAAATTTCTTGGTGGTGGATTCTAACCAGCCTAATGCATATTTGGCTTTTGTCTCAGAAGAGTGTGACATATAAAGTGATGGTTGGCTTCTCTAAAAAGATGGAGAAAGGAAACTTCCTGGGCATATAGAGCAGAATGTAAGAACACTTTCCTGGTCCGTTATCAACCACTGGTTCACTGTAAAGTATGTCTGTATGCAAATCAAGCAAATTCCTTTCGAACTTGCTGTCATGACAACACTGAGCAAGGTCAAAGCAGGCAGCTGCCGGTCATCTCCACCTTTAGTCTTTTAGGGCTAATAGTTTCTGTCTGGCCAGTTCACATAGGGAGGGATTCTTTGCATGTTCTCTGCATTTGAACAAGCCCAAGGTCCCACCTTTAAAGTTTACTCAGGGGAGTTAGATATCACATGCCACCCTGCTTTCACAGACCCAACCTGTGCATTACGCTTCCACCAGTCGCCTGTCCTTTTCCACAATGCTTGGGACCAGAAATATTTCAGTTTTTTTTTTTTAAAAGAATTTTGGAATGTTTGTATATAATTATTGGGATATCTCAGTGGGAAGACTTAAATCTAATGAGGAGGCTCAGGGGCAGGCTCAGGGGGAGGCTAAGGGTCCTAGATAACACCACTCTGTCCCTCCCTGTCACTTTAGAGGGCTCTTCCAGACACAGCGTCTTGGAAGTATTCTGGTGTACACATTGGAAGGAGGCCAGATCTAAGGAAGACATGGATGGAGATGGGGCAGGCTGGGTCCCTTGCTAGATTCTGTCTTCATGTATATGCCTTAAAGATGGAGGGAGTGGCCCGTTGTCCACTGTGGGAGGAAGGTGCTCACGAGGCAAGGTCCTTGCTTAAGAATGGTCTGTGTTAAACTCAGGACATTTGGATACCCCTCCCTGGAAGGTAAGGTTTTTGCCTCATGTCCGTTTGCATACCCTCTCCTCTTGCTCACGACTATTGATTGCTCTGTGGTGGGGCTGTGCTGGCTTAGGGCATCCTTCCCCTCCCCTGGAAACCTTGGACTAATGAGTCCTGTAGCCAGCCCGCTGTTTTCTACAGAAAAGTCAACAGGTGTTTGCTTTCTGTCAGATTTTCAGGGCACTAGAAGTCTTGAAAGGAGGCGTTCAGAGTCTCCCCTTTCCTTTCTGGAGACAGCAGGACCTTGGGCTCTGACTTCCTTCTTCTTCAGCAGCCCTTAGCTTTGCATAGAGCTAAAGCCAAAGACAAAAGCCAGTGCTCCAGAGTGTGTTTTGATGTGGTTCGGGAAAGTGTGTGTTCCTGAGGGACTTTGGTCAAGGAAGGCAGGAAGGGATTGCTTCTAGTGATTGAATCATGCAAGAGAAACCTGAATGTAGGTCAAAGGTGGGATGAGGGGGTAGTGGTTATTTGTAAAGTGCAGGCTCCAGCAGAGGTCTGGGCCTGTGATCAGTTGTCAGCACAGCCAAGGCCAGCAGGCTGAAGCTGAGAGTAGCCACCTGAGGCTTGGCCTGTGTCCTGTACCCTCAGAGCAATGTCTTGATTCTGTCCACGGTGGGCTTCTCTCTATCATACTCCTGCCAATATTTGGTCAGATTTTGATCATGCTGTCTGGTGAAAAGTTGGTACATTCAGGGGCCTCCCTCTTGTAGCCAGGAGGATCATGGGAGATAACAACTGCTATCCTGACCCCTGACCATGTATAAAACAAAGAGACTCAGCCCTGCTGTGTGTGTGGTGTCTGGAGACCCTGAGTCTCTAGACTGTCACCCCCCAACCAGGAGGGTGAGGAGCTGTAGTGCTCCGACCTCTCAGCTTTATCCATGCATCCTTAGCAACCAGCTGCGACTTTACCACTGTGAGTCTCCACCAACCACAGCCATGGGCAGAAGGAGGGTCACTCAGGTGCATCACCAGCTCTGGAAGCTGAGGGGGGGTAAGGAAGCAGGGGGTCAGCTGTGGGCATCTGGGGGGGGGATGAGTAGGCTATTTGAAAAGGTGATGTTAGCAGGAGAGGGAGCAAAGTGTAGGTCCCAGGATGCTCTGGGAGTACAGTCCTCTTCTGTTCCTTATGGAACAATGTGACCTGGCCTTGCTGTCTCAGGCTCCTTGGCACCTTGACAAGATGAGGGACTATTCACTGGCTGGAGGCCTGGGCCATCAGAACCTGGTGTGTGGAGCACAGAGCAAGCTAGAAAGTGCTGTGAGCCTCAGTTTTCTGCACCTCCTGTGGAAATGCAGGGTCTGGGACATCAGAACATGAGGAGAAAGTTCTGAGTTCTGTCCATAGGCCCAGGCCTGGCTCCTTAGGGGACTGACTGTCAGGGCCAGACTGGGTTACATGTTCACTTCACTGGATAACTCTGGAGGAGAAAATGGAACTATTCCCTCTTAGGCATCCCGTCTCTTACTCCTTCACCTTCCCATGTGTCACTGCCTTCTAAGTACTCAACCTGGGTCCTGACACCTGCTTTTGCTTCACCAAGCTGGCTGGCCCTGGATGCCTGTACCAAGCAAGCGCAGCTACAGCAGGTCCAGGCCTGAACTGGGAGTGGAGCAAGGCAGGTGAACAAGGTCAGAAGCTGGCAAGGTTGACGTGACCTGAGCCAGCAGCTTCAGGCTCCCTAAGTTCTCTACACCTGGAGTAGGTTGGGCCTTACTGCTTAGAACAGTGCTGTGCCCATGAGTAAGGGCCACTAACTCAAGAGCTGAGGCAGGGCCTACTTCATGCTGGAATTCATCTGACATCAGCTGTCTTGTGTTCTTGGGTCCTTGTAGCTCAGGCTGGGACTTTGAATCCTCTGTGTTCATGAGTCTATGCCAGCTCTGTAGCAGTGGCTGATAGGACTGGAAGTTTTCCTTTGCTCTCAGCCTCTTCAGATGTCAGCTTTATCCTAAAACAACCATTATTGAGAATGTGATCCTCTCTACTGTGCAGGAGAGAACACTGAGGCACACGGAGGGTAGGCCACATGCCCAGTTACTATCTATAAAGTTATGTTCATTCTTATACTTTGAATCTAGGAACCAAGCTGGTGTTTAATAAGTGTTTGGAGGGCTGGGGATGTGGCTCAGCACTTAAGAACACTGACTCTTCCGGAACACTCTAGTTTGGTTGCCAGCATCCATGGCAAATTACAAGTTTCTGTAAGCTGAGCTCCAGGGGATCCAATATCCTTTTCTTGCTTTTGAGGGTACCTGTACACACACATGGCATATGTCCAAACACATACAAGCACACACACACACACACACACACACACACACACACACACACACACTAATAATCTATGGCATCTGCTGCTCTTTCAGAGGACCTGAATTCAGTTTCCAGAACCCATGTTGGGCAGTTGTCAACTCTAGTTCCAGAGGATATCACTTCTTCTTCTGGCTACTACAGATACCTACATGTAGGTTTGTGCATGCATGTGTGCATGTACACACACACACACACACACACACACACACATAAATAATAAAAAATTAAAATTAAAAAATATGTAAAGGTTTGGCAAGCTGGGCTGAATGAGTACCATACCACTGTGGACTGTTGGTGCCTACTTTCATTCACAGGGACCTATGTTTCTTAGGGTGACAGCTAATACCTGCAGTGGAGATTGTTTCTTGGGGCTGACTTTTAATACCTGCAGTGTAGATGCTATTCTGGCATCAGTGTAGACAACCTTACTTCCATACAACACTTCAGTTTGAGGAAAGATTGTCCCATCCCTGTGCTGCCCAGTCTTGGCAAGTTTGGTGTGACCCTTCATCTACCCTCTGGGCAAACAGTTTGCTCTGGCCTCATTCTACATGCCAGGAGCAGCCGACTCCTGGTTCAGTTGATTGGGTTCAGCCCTTGCAGAGTGAAAAATCTCTTCAAAAGCGGTAAACAAGCCCAACCCCAACCAGGGCACATGCCAGTCTTCACAGAACTATTCTGTTGCTACAAGCTTCGGAGCTGGGGATGGTTCCTGTCTTGTAGCTTGCCTCTGTCTTGCTTAATCCTTGAGAATGTAGATGAGCAATGGATAAATGTTATCTACCATCTATCAACCCTCTGTTTATGGAGTTCTTGGCTAACCACCATCATCAGCATCACCACTACTGTGAGAGGACATCATGTCTGTGCTAATCTCTCAGCTGTCTTTACAGTCACCCCAGCCTTGCAAGGAACCACATTCTGGCTGGTTTAGAAGAACAAGACTAGAACAACAAAAACTTTCATTTTATCGCTCTTTGAAGATCTTCCATCTGGGTCCAGACTGTGGGTTCAGTCCCACTTTTTCTAGGGGCTTCAGGAAGATCTTCCCTTCCCCTTTCCAGAGCCTAGTATCCCCATCCCTGGCATCCCCTCAGTGTGTCTCAAAGTCACCTTCCCTCTGTGTGTGCTTTTCTCTGTGCTTGAGTTTCTCCTTTGTATACAGACACAAGTCAGTGGGTTAGTGTCCTCCCTAATGCTCTTGCATTTGATTTCCTTTTGCATAGTTCCAAATAAAGTCATGGGAACTAGGTGTGAAGATTTCGAGATCTCTGCCTTGGGAGGCCCATTTGTTGTCTTACCTTTGACAAGTTGTTAATGTCAGCTGGGATCCATTTCTTTATCTGTAGAATGGGTTGTTAGATCACTAGATGACTAAATGAGCTGCTTAGGAACAAGGTGTTTGTTAAGGAGTTAGGCACTTTCTCCTGCCTTGTGAGAGCTGCCATCCCCACCCAATTACTGTGCTTGGACAAATGCAAGCTCCAGGGAAGCCAAAGTGCTCACTGAAGGGTTCAAAGATGGCTCAGGAACCCAAGCCCCAGGCTCCGCCCACCTCAGGTCAACATCATACTTCGTAGACAGGCTCCCTGGAGCCGCATCTGGAAAGTAATGTTTTTCCAACTGTTTCATTCAAAGTCTTGTTGAAGAATCAACTCAGATACACATAGGAGAACAGTGGTGGTTTTAGTTCTGGTCTTTAACACAGATGAAAACCTGCTTTCCTGGCTCTAGTGGCAAAGTCAGTATTTGCCCTGGGGGCCCCAAAGCTCTTTCTACCCAACAGTCTGTGTTCTGGTGTCTACAGATACAAGGACAAAGTACGAAAATGGGCAGACCAAGTACATCTACGCTCTGACTTGTATTTTGCCTTTTCTACAGGTGGCAGAACACATCTGGATGGCAAGCCATGGCAAGCAAGCCAGTGAAAAGCACAACTCCACAGTCTCTGCTTCAGTTACCACCTCGACTGACTCCTGCCCTGACTTTCTTTCCTCCATGACGGACTGTAAGCTGTAAGCTGAAATAAATGCTTTCCTTCCCAAGTTGCCTTTGGTCATGGTGTTTATCACTGAATAGAGAACACGTTAGGACATGGGGGCTCTGTAAAGCATGGAAGAGCCCAGTCCCATACCCCCAATCCTTCAGGTTCTAGTGATTCAAGGTTGAAGTGGAGCATCTGATCTAAGGCTTTCTAGAGTGTTTGCTGAATATTAGACCATCAGGGGCTTTTGCAGAAAAGGGTGTCGGGTGTAACCCAAGCTTCTGACTCAGGAGCTTGACAAACTTACATTTCAGATGTGTCTATCCCACTGTTGGTCTGAACAATGCTTTGGGCCTACTGCTGTAGGTGCTTCTAGGACATCTCAAGCCAGGGGCCTCTCCTATCTTCTGTCTTCACAGTCCTGCCTCTTCCCCTTTCTACCTGGGGGACTTCATTTCTTCCCCATATTAGCTTTGCCCTTTGATAAGTGCTGGGCTGTCCCAACAGGTTTACTCTTTTTCTCAGCCCAAAGGAGAACGGAATGTCTTTAGACTCCCCTGGTCTTCTTCCATCACAGAATACCAGAGACAGCCAGGTTTATGAAGCATAATAAGTTTATCTGGCTCCAAGTTCTAGAGGCTAGGTAATCCAAGAGCATTGTGGAATACCTGGGAAAGTCTTGTGCTATCTCATACTATCACCGAGGGGATGTGAAAGGCATTGTGGGATTCTAGTGAGTAATAACGCAGAGCCATGCTTGGACTCCAGGTGCGTATGGACATCCTGGAAGGAATCATCTTCTCAAGGTTCTAGCTAGCACAGACTGTGCACACTGGAAGGAAGGTTTGAGCTTATGGGAGGCTGAATAATGGAGCCAAAAGATGCCACCATCTGAGTCTTTGGAAGCTGGGAACAGGCTACCTAAAGGGACTTTGCTAATGTGAATAAGTTAAGGATTTCCAGGTAGGGAGACAGGCTTGGGGTTTGGTGCTTCAGGAAAGAGAGGTAAGACAGTGGAAAGAGGAAGAGGGTGGTGTGTGCAGGGCTATTGTCCATGAGCCAGAGAGCCACAGAAGCTGGAAGAAGGCCAGAACACAGATGCTACCCTTTTGGCTCCAGAGACCCTGTATTGACCACAGTTCATTTTAGCTCACTGAGGCCCATGCAGACCTATGACCTCCAGAGTGATGTAGGAACAAGGAACAAATGTAGAGCTCACCCCTCACCCTCTCCCCTGTCTTCATCTTATCTCCCCAAAAGGAGCCTGAAGCCCTTGTTTTCTCCTCCTGTCCTTAATTTATGAAATACTTTTGAGAAAGAATTGTTTTCCTCATGTCTGTATGACAAAGACATAGAGTCCTTGTGTCGCCTAGCTGACCACAGCAGGACTTAGAATTCTCAACTGCATAATGTCTCACTGTGAATTCTATCCTAGGTATTTGATGACCTTATTTCTTCCATCAAAATCGCAGAATTTGTATCTGATAAAGACAAATGAATGGTAAAGATGCCAAAGTATTCAGAGTTCAGACCATCCCTTCAGGCTGGGGACGCATGCGTGATGTTGGTGGCTCACACGTATTGTCTTCCAGCCTCCTTCCTCCACCCTCTGGGCTACATCACTAAAAGGACCTTGTGGCAGAGTTTCCAGAGGTGGTTGCTGGTTTCTGAGCCGTAATCACATTGGGTCTAACAGAGGAGGACTCTCTACCTCAGCATTGGCAACAAGCATCTTGGGTAACAGGCATCTTGAACCTCAAAGGATCTTGGTCATTTCCCATGCGCTGGTGGGGAAGTTGAACTGAACATCCTATTGCTGCTGGGCCCATGGATGGAAGACAGAGGGATACAGGAGAAGCAGCCATTGTTCCATGGGTCCTGCAGAGGCTTCGGGATTTAGTCCCTGTCATTACTAGGTTTGAACTTTAGTAGTGGTAGTAGTAGTAGTAGTAGTAGTAGTAGTAGTAGTAGTAGTAGTAGTAGTTGTTGTTGTTATTGTTGTGTTGTTGTTGTTGTTCTTCTTCTTCTTCTCCTTCTCCTCCTCCTCCTCCTCCTCCTCCTCCTCCTCTTCCTCCCCCTCTCCTTCTTTTTCTTCCTCTTGTTAGGATCTTACCATTTATCCCTAGCTAGACTGGAACTCTGTCTGTAGACCAGGCTAGCCTTGAACTCACAGAGATCTACCTGCCTCTGTCTCCCAAGTAGCTGGGATTCCTGGCATTCCCAAACCAGGCCTTGAGCATCAGGACTTGAAAGGATTGTCAGACTCTGTGATTGCCTAAGTTAAGTTTCTCATGCTAAGATAAACACCACCACAGCCAGCTCAGGAGGAAAGAGCTTATTTCAGATTACAGTTTACAGTTCTTTAGGAAGAAAACTCATGGTGGGGACCTGAAGCATGAACTTGGAGAAGTACTGCTTACTGGCTTGTTCTTGGATTGTTGTGACTGCATTGTTATGTTATCCAGGATGGCCTTCAGGGTTGACAGCCTGTCCCCAGTTGCCCAGTGAGATGGACCCTACCAAAGCAATCAATAATCAAGAAAATTCCCACATAGACTTGCCTATAGGCTGGTTTGATGGAGACATTTCCTCAGTTAAAATCTCCTCTTTTCTGATACATCTAGGTTTGTGTCAAGTCAACAAAACCAACCAGTACAGTGATCAAGTTTTTCCAAAGACAGAAAATAAGATTGAGCAATTCCTCTTTGGTCCACAGTTCCTCTTGACTGTAGACAAAGGCATCTGGCATGATCTTCCTTCTCCTCTGAGGCTATCTTAAGCTGTGTGCCACCTTTGTTATTGAGGGAATGGGATCCTAAGTTAGGCAGATCCATGGAGCGATGGAGTGCAGGAGTCAGCTGTTCGCATGGCCCTTATGCTGGGATGGTGACACTTGGGGAGACCTTCCTGTTGGCGTGGCTCTCTGCCTTTGTTATATATTTGACTTGGAATGTATAGCTTACTCCTACCATGAGTTAAGAATGCTGGAATTAAGAAACAAAAGCGAGCAATCTTCCTTCAAGAGTCCTGAGAAAAAGAATAAAGTGGATGTAATTTAACACTTACCCTTTGCCCTTACAAACTCATTTTGAGGCAGTTATAGCTTCATAAGATCATTATCCAGTGTGCTTGTTGGGTTTTATCAACTTGATACATGTACCAGGGAAGAGAGAAACTTTATTATTGTTATTGTTATATTATTATTATTATTATTATTATTATTATTATTATCATTAAATCTATTTTTTAAGCCAGTGGTTATTCCCATCCCAGTCTACCCTGCCACAGTTCCTCATCCCATTCCTCCTCCCCTATCTCCAAGAGAATGTCCCCACTCCGACCCTCCCCACCCCACCAGACCTCCCAACTCTCTGGGCCTCAAGTCTCTTGAGGGTTAAGTGCTTCTTCTTTCACTAAGGCCAGACCAGGCAGTCCTCTGCTCTGTATGTGTCGGGGGCCTCATATCGGCTGGTTTATGCTGTCTGGTTGTCTCAGTGTCTGAGAGATCTGCGGGCTCCAGGTTAACTGAGACTGTTGGTCTTCCTATAGGATCACCCTCCTCCTCAGCTTCTTCCAGCTTTTCCCTAATTCAACCACGGGTCCTTGGTTTCTGTCCATTGGTTGAGTATAAGTATCTGCATCTGACTCTTTTAGGTCCTCGTTGGTCCTCTCAGAGGGTAGCCATGCTAGGCTCCTGTCTGTAAGCATACGATAGGATCAGTAATGGTGTCAGGGCCTTGGAGCTTCCGGAAGAGGGGGTCTGAATTAAGAAAATGCTTCTGTAAGATTGGCCTGTAGGCAAGACTCTGAGGTATTTGCTTGACTGATGATTGATGTGGGTTGTCCAGCTTCTAGGCAGGTGATTCTAGAGAGGAATAGGAAGCACGCTGAGCTAGACGTGCAGAGCAAGCTTTCTGGCCTGCTTCAGTTCCTGCTTCTAGGTTTCTGCCCTGACTTCCCCGGATGATGGAGTGTGACAGGAGAGTTGGAATGTGAAATAAACCCTTCCCTCTCCAAGTTGCTTTTGGTTATGGAGTTTTATCATAACAATAGAAACCATAACTAAGACACCCAGTGTGAAGTTATATACATGATTAAATTAACATAGCTAACTCAAACAGTTTGCCGACCTCAGGACCTCAGTTTGCTCTTTTCCATCTGGAGGATGGGTTGATTGGGTCCGAGTATCCACTTTCAGGTTTTATTTTTATTAGATATTATTTACTCGGCCTGAAAATCGAAGTTCTAAGAGTTATTTTCTTTGCTGTCAAAAAGGCAGCTTTAACTTGACCTTGAGACTTGAAAAAATATTTTGTTTCATTTTTTTAAAGTTACATGAATGCGTGTGTGTAACTGTGTGGGGCTAAGTGCATGTGAACGCAGTGTCCTCTGAGACAAGGAGAGGGATTGGATTTCCCTGGAGCTGGAGTTGACTTGACATGGGTTGTGCGGAGCTGAGGCCTCTCTCCAGACGTCTCCTGGACCTTGGGACTTCTGTTGTGAGTGTGGAAGTCTTCATACTTTTTCTTTGAATGTTTTTGCTCCTACCTTTTCACCTGTAGGAATATGAAGAGCTGATATAAACAAGGTGGAAGGT
>JADRCD010198605.1:5123-17381 GCA_019843815.1 Montemys delectorum | reverse complement strand
CAGGGAAATGCAAATCAAAACAACTCTGAGATTCCACCTCACACCAGTCAGATTGGCTAGGTTAAAAAACTCAGGTGACAGCAGATGCTGGAGAGGTTGTGGAGAAAGTGGAACACTCCTTCATTGCTGGTGGGACTGCAAGCTGGTACAACCACTCTGGAAATCAGTTTGGTGGTTCCTCTGGAAATTGGACATAGTATTACCAGAGGACCCAGCTATACCACTCCTGGACATATATCCAGAGGATGCTCCAACATGTAATAAGAACACAGGACACTTTTTTTTTTTAAATAAAAGTCTTTTTCATCTATGAGCTATACTCATAAAAATCTAGATAAGGGGATTGGGTTTGGGAGATGGCTCTGTGGATGAAATACTTTCTGTGCAAGATAAAGGACCTGGATTTGGATCACTGTTAACATCTAGTCATGGTGGCATAGGTTTGAACTCCCAGCGCTGGCTGGTGGGCATGGGCTGGAGGTAAGGTTGATGGGTGACAGGCAGATCCAGGGAGCTCACCAGGCAGTCATTCAAACCAGAACAGTAAAGCTCCAGGTTCGGTACAGGACCAGTCCCCCCAAAATAAGGGGAGAAAGTGCTAGAAGAAGACAATCAATGATGACCTCTGAACTGAATGACTAAGCCCACCTGTACACACACACACACACACACACACACACACACACAAACACTCACTCACTAATACAGATCAGGTCTAACTAGTAAATCACTGTTTTGTAAGCTGTGTGTCATGGCTCCTCTTCAGCGATATTAATTTCATGGTTTGCAACTAGCATTTATTTATTTAGTTTTTTTACAGTGAAATACAATGCAATGAAATGAAAAGGTACCAGCCTACAGTTTCAATAGTAACATAAACATTGCTTTAGAGACCTTTGTCTCAGCTGTACACATGAATTTGCATTACAATGTTAAGCATATTTCTCATTGGGGGTCCCAGCGAATACAGTTTGGAAACTACTTCCTTGCAATAACAGCCCTTGAGAGTAGAAGCTATCTGTTCCATTTTTTTTCCTGTCTGGCAAAACTGGGGATGGAACCCAAGGCCTTGCCTGCCCTAGGCAAATACTCTATGCTGGAGCTACATCCCAGCCCTCAATTGAGGACATTGCTACAGCTCCATAAAGTGAGTTAGCACCTCTAATTCTGAGAGGAAGTCCATTGCTTGTTGATTCTGAATACCAACTTTGAGAATCGCAAATGATGTTCTGGCATTCTTAATGTGATTGTCTATTCCCCCATTTATCAATGCATTATCGGACAGTAGGCTGCCTGGATAGAGTAATTCAGTGACTTTTTGTAAAGGGAAAAAATCGTTCATTAGTAATGCACTCATTTATTCCCTTCCAAAACACTTTTCATCATGTGGACATGGTCTCGCCACCTTGAATGTTAATTATCCACTTCAATGGTACTGGATATTCCTGTGGGGAAAATATATTTGATGGGTAAGTCTAGGGAAAGAGATCCAGAAGCATACCTTTCCAGTAAGATGTATGCAAGGTCAGTCTTGGAAGGTCATGTGAGAAGGAAGGTCCCACTGAAATCCCAGACTTGAGATCCTAGTTCATTTTACCAGAGTTATGTGAGCTTATACTTCTCACTGGTTAAATGCTTTGTGGAATTGACTCCCTGAGTCATGCCAATTAATAAGGTGACCTAAAACCAAGAATGTGATATAAAATATAGAAGGGCACTCATCTTATGTACTGGAGATCCAAGGTATTCTATTACTATGCTCATGTAGATGTCTGGTGGAAGTAAGAATTCTTTGGCTTGATTGCGAAGAGTGAAGTAATGAAAAAAGCCACAGTTTAAAGAGGAGATCAGGCCAGCTACTAGAGCATCGCTATGCCTCAGTGCTAAGACAGAATGTTAACAATTAGATAGGAAACACAAAGTCACATCTCTTCTGCTCAATAAGACAACTTCTTGTGCTAGATGGATTAACACTGATTCTTGTTTTTGCTTGTTCTTAGTCACAACTTAGTTAGGCACAGAATACAATCAAACAGTGTGAACAAGGAAACAGTTCAATGGCAAAGAATTAGTCACCTAGAATTACTTGCCTTCTATAGGGACTAGGCATGTTTGAGTTGGTTATTACCCAATGTTTACTTTTGCATTGAATGTGCTGTATGCATGTGTATAAAATTTCTATGAAACTAATGCTGAAAATGCCCATGGGTCCCAAAATGCTGGACTTGAATCTGGGATTAGAAAGAGAAATCTGTTTTCTGTGTTTTGTGAGCTGAATGTCCCCTACCTTCATCACCAAATTTGCATCACCAAATTTGCAATGTTGAGTGTGACCAGATTGGTGAAAGGAAGGACCTGGAAAATGCAAGGCTTTGGCTCCAAATCATCCAGGATTAAATATTTTAAGCAACCTGCTCAAATGAGAAATTTTAAGGTTGCAAATAAATCCCATTTTCTAAATGTCCTTAAAGTGTCACTGCTCATCCTCCTACTCTCTACCTACTCTCAGTCATAGGTTGATTTGGGAGAAGTGTAGAGATGGAGATCAGAGGAGGGATAAGGGATTCCCCTTCCTCTCTTCCCACGATGCTTTAGTTCGGGTATTTCGTCTCCTTCATGATGACTTTGGCAAACCTCCTCTGCCAATTGACCTAGCGCACTGTATTTCAAACCATGACCTGAAAAACATCTCATCCCTTGACTCATCTCTAAAACATTGTGTGTGTGTGCTGTGTGTGTCACATATCACATCTATGTATATAAATATGTACATACATGCACGTCAATATGTGCATACAATACTTATGTAGAGCTATACATATAAGAAGAGCTCTACAATTTTAACTTTATCGTTGCAATGAATTGGACTTTAAGAGAACACTTGCCCATTTGTTAAGGTCCTACTGACAAATGGACTTTCTTCCCTAGAATATAGAGTGTCAAATTTGAAAGAAAAAAAAAACCTTTTCATTTATTCACATAACACAATATCCTGTAATTCTTTGCTTGATTCTGTAATCATAATGTACATGAGCTCCCCCAAATCAGCCTCTTATTCTCACCAAAGCTTTTCCATAGAGTTATACCACACCAGATAAGCGGCCCCTGACCATCCATATCCACAGGCCTTGCAGATACCCTCTGGCCTCAAGTAAGAGATACAACAGGACCATACATGTTTGAGTAATTCACTTATAAAAAAAATTTAAAGTATTTAACTCTTCAACATCCAATCTGAGCAATCAAGTGACTTCTGACCCTGGCTTATCAAATGACAATGTCATATTGTCGTGACCCCATCACTGACCATGTGAGGAAGGTCACATTTAGAGTCCATTATAACAGCTTAAGGTTCAGAGGCTGCTATGTGTCTATGCAAGGAGATGTAGAGCAAGCAGCAGGGTTGATGAGGGTAGGGCATAAGACAAGAAGCAATGGAGATAAGTCTTTATGTAATTGAAGATCATAGATTTTGTGTTTAACCATCTTTAAGCTAAGAGGAAGAAACAAACGAGAGAAAAGCATTTCCTGGTACATTTCCCTGAAGGGCAACAGTGTTGGGCAGTGATTCCTTGAAATGTTCGAAATGCTAGTGAGGTGCCAACTATATGACCTAAACTCTATGTGCTCCTTGGGAAGGTAGTTTCTACTTGTTCCTGACACGGCAAGTTGTGAGGGTTTTTTGTTTGCTTGTTGTTTGTTTGTTTTGTGACCCAGAGTGTTTCAAGAGGGGAGGTTTTTTACTTTGTTCCAGAAACAAAAGAAAAGCTTAAGTATGTTGTTAGACTAGTTTTGTGGAGAAAGGGTGTGTGTGTGTGTGTGTGTGTGTGTGTGTGTGTGTGTGTGTGTGTGTGTGAGAGAGAGAGAGAGAGAGAGAGACAGAGAGACAGAGAGACAGAGAGAGACAGAGAGAGACAGAGAGAGACAGAGACAGAGAGACAGAGACAGAGAGAGTGTGTGTGTTATCCACCAGCTCTCTGCTTCCTTTATCTAAATTGCAGGCAATAGCAACACAATATCCTCAAGTAATTGCTTTCTGTCTGGAGTCAGTGAGTCTGCCCTTAACGTAGTATTGGGGGAAAACAAGTTCTTTGATCACAAGAGTTTTCAAACGTTGTAGTTGCTGAAGAAAGATATCTATAAAGCATTTGATTCTATACTTCTATCATAATTCTAAAATCTTGATTTAATTCTGATTTTTCTTTCATTTTCACTACGAGGGTGACCTCAAAAGCAAATTAAGCTTGTGTTCCCTTTCTTTCGGTTTTCCACTTGGATAACTTCCATTTTCCTTGAGACAATGTAATATTTTGGGCACACAGGGTGGCAATAGTGTTACGGAGATAAGTGGGAAATGTGCACCAGAGAAGATAAACTTGAAAATATTTAGGAATGATCTTCACCATTTAAACATGCATGTATGTACATGATCAAACATGTATAGTGCATGCACCTTGCATAAAGCAATTCCTGTCCAGTCAGCCTGCCAACATAGAGCAAACATATCAACTTCACTTTTTCCAAAACCGAAACCCCTCTAGCTGACATGGAATTGGAGAAAGAATCCCCACCCTTAAAAGTCTCCAGTCACCCAGTTACACTACAGTATCTCTCACTGACCTCAGTGTTTGTGAGTGTATATCAAGCAAACCTCCTATCAGATCCCCTGCCATTACCATTAAACAAGCCTGGAGATTGAGACAACTGGGTTGGAGTATTGCCATCATGACTCCCACCCCTGCCTTGATCACCTGTGCCAAGTATGACAACTATCTCTAGAGCCTGCATCATGAATCATCCATAGGAAAATACTTCTCTGATGCAAAAGCTTTTTGCTAGACTTGTTTTTCTACTTTTAGGTCAATAAGAGCAACTGTAGAATGGCTACCCATTGTGGATTTGTTTTTACAGAGAAAAGAAGGTAAATCAGATGTGCTTGGATGAAACAGGAGGATTACCAGTTAAAGATTGGCCTGAGCTATGTATCAACTCTATAGAGATGGAAGTGGGGGAGGGGGGGAAGAAGGGAGGGAGGGAAGCTAGTGGATATTAGATTTGAATATGATGATCATAAGTAACAAAGGCAGAGAGTTGGGGTGATAGTCAGTGGGGTCACAGGATTCCTGTTGGGATCCACACCCATCCACCCTTAAACATCTCTACTCTTAGAGCAAGATCTAGTTCTCAGAATAGCTCTGATTTCCTCCTGTTCTAATTCTTTTCCACCTCGTACAAAATTATCTTATGAGGGAGGGAGATTTTTTTTGTACCATAGGCATTCATAGACAACAGTACAAAATAGAAACCAGAAACTTGGTTGAGAAAATGGCAAATTCTGTGAACAGTCCAATGGCAGCCACAATGGAGTTGTAGAAACAGGGAAGTCTCCTTACATTAGTAAAGCTACCCTAGGCTGAGGGTGGGAGACAGGCAAAGAAACAGAGAAAGACAGACAAAGGAAGAGAGAGAGAGAGAAAGAGAGACAGAGACAGAGACAGAGAGACAAAGAGACTGAGAGAGAGAGAGAGAGAAAGAGAGAGACAGAGAGAAAGATACAGAGACAGAGAGGCAGAGACAGAGATACAGACAGAGTGACTTTTCCTTTCTTTTCTGATCATCTTTGAAGCAAAGCATCTCCAAATTTAAATATACACATCACATAAATTATTTGTCTTGAGCTCCATTCTAATAACATGTCCTTTGGGATCTCTGTCTTCAGATTATATAAATTTCACACCCATAGTATGATGGTAATCACTCTTATAGTAGAGATTTTTTTCAATGACAGAGCAAAAGTCATTCATATCTTCAAATACTCACACCTACTCTTTTAAATTGATAATATTCTGGCTTTCAGAAACAGTTTTACCAAAGAGAGTATATGTCACTATTACCAGGGAGAGATGAACAAATATCCACCCACCCCAAATAAAGAACCAATAATAGAGCAAATAAGAATACCACCAGAGAGCCCAGCTTGATGAACCAGTGAATTTTATTAGTATTACTTATGGGAGTGGGTGGGTGTAGAGTTACCTACAGAGGTAGAACAAGCTTATAGACAGCTATTTCACCGAAATGTCCACCCTAGCATGTATAACAGCTCAGTATATGACTTATTGGCAGCTTAATTGATTGGAAAGTAGCTCTTCTAGGCAGCTCAGCTGGTCTGGGAGTGCAGCAGAACTTACTGCTTATCCATGCCTAGGCAATAAGGAACCTCAAGAATCTGGTCAGTTTTAGGAACTTCCTGAGTTTTGTATTTTGTTGTTGTTTTTTTGTTTTTATCTTTTTCTTTCCTGAATTTTGGCTTGCTTCCCTTTAGAACATCTTGAATCTTAATAAGTTTCCTTCCATGGTGGAATTTTTTATCATAGAAGAAATTGCTACACAACAGCCCTGGGACAGAGGGAAAGGAGGAACATTTTCAAAACTGGCATTGATAGTTTGAACTATGTCACCATGTGCTTGACACTTTTCTAAGCAGTTTGTGTATATGAAGACCTTTAGCCCTTGCAAAGTCTTGAAAGTAGGCATTGGTATTGTTAATATGTAAATAGTTAAGCTACCTCCCTGGTTGTATAAGCTGCAGCTAGAGTAAAACTCAGTATCCTTGCTCTAAAGTCTATATGGGACCACATCATGGCAGTCTAAAAGGAAGTGGGATCACAGAAGAAGAGATCCTCTTCATTTGCTGACCACCTTGAGCTTAGCTCAATTGGTGTTTTGAGATGTGAAGAAGGCTCTTGGCAATTGAGCAATTGTTCAGATGATGAGCACTGGCTGCTCTTCTAGAGAATGAGGATTTGATTTCCAGCATCCATATGGTTGCTAACAAACATCTATAACTCCAGTTCCAGGGGGATCCAACAACCTCCTTCTTGCTTCTACTGGCACTGTAACAACATTGTGCGCAAACATACATGCAGGGAAAATGCCCATATACATAAAAATAAGTAAATCTTCAGGATTAGAAAGATGGTTCGGTGAGTGAAAACACTGACTGCTGTTCCAGATGTTCTAATTCTCAGCAACCATACAGAGGCCTACAACCATCTATGATGAATCCAAAGCCCTCTTCTGGCATCTAGGCATACAGAGTACTCATATACATACAATATATAAATAAATAAATCTTTAAAAAAATACAGATTCTCATAACTGTGCCAGAATGAGAGCCTCTCAGGTCAACTACAAGCCAATATGAATTAGAAATCCAAAGTGCAAGGTACTTCTGTTCAAACTGATCTCCCCAAAATGGTTTTCTCTAGATGTTTTGTCTTTCCCCACACACCAGTATCTTCATGGACAATCATTCTGTCAGAAAAGGATAGAATCCATGACTGGCTCTCACTCTATTCCCACCATAGTAATGATATCAAGGAATTGTAAAATAATCAAAACTTCAAGTCTAACAGCATGTGCATGCAAGCAACACTGAGCAGACTCAGCAGGTTATATTTAAATATTTATTCATATACATATAAATTCATATCAATAAGAATTAAGGAATAAAAGGCTGTGTATTTAATAGGGAGCAAGTGTGGGGACCTGGGAGGACCTGGATGTAGAATAAAAAGGGGGAAGTGATGTAACTATGTTGTAATTAAAAACTTGGGAAAAAAAAGCTTTTAAATATCAGTAGCAGAGGAAAGTCTGACCTTTGGCTTAGAAACTGACATATTGAAAAGTGTCTTCTTTATTGCCAAGAATTATTCATTGCCTTTTTTTAAAAAAACAAAATACAAAACAATGGAAGGAAATGTCTCACTGACACTCTGTAAGTTCAGTCTAATGACAAAGAACAAAACATTTGATGTTGCCATCCCTGTACTTCTTACATGCCAACATAGACATACCACTGCAAACACGTATTTGGGGGGGCTCCCTGTAATTAAGGGGAGCTCCACACTGATGCCTTCTTCTTGTAACATAAGCCCTCTCTGTGTTCTAACTACTTGAAAATGAATATTCACTCATTGTACAGATACTGTAATGATAAAAGTAATTAACATTGCTAAGTTCATTTAATCATCCAGCAGATACTTATATTTAATTATTATTAATTATTTTATTTATTTACATCGCAAATGTTGCCTCCCCTTCCCCTCTGAGAGGATATGCCCCTGGTGGAGGGGCATCAAATCTCTACAGGATTAAGTGCATCTTCTATCATTGAGGCCAGACAAGGCAGTCCTCTGGCCGACACTTTTAAAGCTGATAGTATGGCTTCAATATCTTTTTTATTTTTCTTTCCTTCTTTGTTTCATATTGAGGATTGAACTGAAGGCTTCATGCATGGTAGGCAAATACTCTACCACTGAATTGCACCCTGCCCTTTTTGTTTTATTTGGGGGATTTTGTTTGTTTGGTTTGGTTTGGGGGTTTTGTTTGTTTGTTTTTTGTTTTGTTGTTATTTTTACTTTTTATTCTGAGATAGTCTCGTTAAGCTGTGCCAGTGGGGCTAGAATTTGCTCTGTAGCCCAATAGTTGATCTTCTTCTGCCTCAGCCTCCCCAGTAGCTAGGATTACAGGCTTGTGTCACCATGGTCAGTCAGTGCAAACACATATGGTACATTTGGAAGAGGTTGAAGATCAGTAGTCTTCCCATAAAGTACCAAGCTTAAGGGATGGAATGGGGGAAATTAGAGCCCAAGATATCCATGATGTCAAGATTGGAAATAGTGAAATTGTTCTTTAAAAAAAAAAACCACTTTATTTTACCTTTGAACAACAACATGTTTTATCATCTAACTTTATTGGCAACTTATTTGTGCATTCATGTTAGAGAATTAATGAAATCTACAGGGCTAAAAAATATCCTAGATTTGACTCAAAGTACAGAAAGAGGGAAAGTCTGTAATGCAGCTGTCTGTACTGTCAAAATTTTGGTCTTTAAGACAGGCACACGACTCCTAGCAATAAGGGGAAATTCTTTAACAGCTACAAAGGTTTATCTCTTCTGGGTCAAAATTCTAATGTTAAAGCATCCAGAACCTCCACAAACCAACCCATCTAACCTTCTGTAGCTTTGTGATCTGAATTAACATGAGAGAAAATACTCTTAATATGATGAGTTCATCCAAAGGACAGTATAACCTAATAGAAATCTGTGGTGCTCAGAACTGAGTGGACTGGTCTGTAAGTAAAGCACCCGCATCCAAGCACAAGGGCCCTGTTTCAATCTAACACTTCCATAAGAGGCCAGGGGTGGTAGCACATTTCTCCATCCTCAGTCCTAATGGCTGGGGATAGAGACAAGTCAAACTCTGGAAGCTCACTGCTAGCCTAACTAAATGGATGAGCTCTCAGGTTCAGCGAGATAACTCATGTCAAAAAAAAAAAAAAAAAAAAAAATAGGTGGAGAGGAATTTGAGGAGGATGCCTGAAGTCAACTTCTGACTTCCATAGGCAGGTATTCTCATCTACAGGCACAGGTGCATACACACCTGAGTGTACACCACACACACAAAGACACACACATACATACCAAAAGTAATGTGGGGTGCTCATTACTGGGTTAGAAGCAGAATATACAGTGACAAGATCCAATTACATCATATCTTTAACATGTTGCAAAGCTATTCAGATTTCCATTTCCTGTCAACGGCCAGCTAACTGGTTAAATTTTACATTTCCCTTATAAAGCTTTACCAAAAAGATTTAGGGCCAATCTTTCCTAAACAGAGTACTTCCTGGTTTGAGTTCTAGCTCAAATTACTCCTTCCCACAGTAAATGCGGTGTAAAATGTTTAGTTCAAAAAGTTTAATACAATTTCAAAACCAGCGTATTCACCTACTCAGTTGTAAAGAGTCTTTCTTCAAGATGCAAGTTGGTAGATTATAAAATCAAGCAAATGGAGAACCCGGCAAATGAGAGGAGCCATGTGTGGTCAAGGCAAATAAAAGAGTCTGCCACAAGTCCTCCAGCCGAATCAAAAGCAATCCTATAAAACCTGAGAGGGGGAGGAGACTTCTAGAGGGATGTTACTATTTCAGATTTTTTGTTTCTTCTGTGTTAAAATCTGGGAGCCTTGTTTGATTTCCTTATTACAACTTGGATGTAAAAAAATATCCTTTTAGGAAAGGCCGTATTGCCCCTATGGGACAACAATACATATACTTCATGTATGTAGGGTAGTGTGCAGCAACTCTCTGGATATTTTTAGAATGCCAATATCTTCTCAATGAATCTTGCTCATGTCACTAATCATCTGTGGTTTGTTCTCTGCTACCACCACCCCCCACCACCACCACCAGCACTACTGTCAAGCTAAGTCTATAAACCATAGTTATTTTTAAAAGCTAGGCTACGAGATACAGTGGAGAGATTTGATTCCAAGAGTTCTCGAATGGAAGACATTATACAAATACTATGCCTTTGTCAAGGTTTGGGCAAAATACATTGCCCTTGTCAAGAGTTAAATTTAGCTAAGTGATATTTAACTCTGATTCAGCATGGGAAAAGGCTACATTTAGAATGGTAGAGCAGAAAAATGACTAGTCCTGAATTTCTATTGGTGTCATTTTGATTGGATAAAAAACAAGAAAAAAAACAAACAAACAACAACAGCAAACTATCTCAGAGCTATCACCTGCCCTCCTGACTGTTTGTCATATCATACAACAATATTTTGATCATTTAAGAGAAATTAGCTTTCCCAGTAGCTGTCAGACGCTTCGTGATGAACATTCCCTACCCAGTTGTCCATGTCTCTGTCATTTCAATGTGGTTTCATTTCCACTTGGTTTCTCTTCTTCATTTGAATACACAGAGAAATTTCCCACCAGTGTAGTGCTTGGGACATTGTGCATATTGAATAAATGCATTTTCTTAGCACTTCTCCTAATTTAGTTTTGGGAAAACTGTATCTTAAGTTATGTGTGAGATTGTCTAGTATTGAACAAGTATATCAGTCACAAGGATGCCTATGTATGGAAGGATGCAAAACACCAGTTATAGCTCAATTCCTTTCGGACTTTAGCAGAAGTACATGAAATGAGAGGCTTGGGATTCACTTTCATCTTGATGCCTGTTCTTAACCATTTTCTGCAACATAGTATTAGTTCTGATACCATACTGTGAATTTGATAGGGGAAATTATGTATTCTGCTAATGCAAGTTGTCTGGCTAAGATCTAGAAGAGCAGAACATCTCATAAATTACAGAAGAGTAAGCTGTCAATCTGAAACTTTCCCGACTAGGCTGTATGGTCTAGAAGAATGAACAAAATCATCATTCTTTTATGTGATTAGAAGGATTATCACAGATAGAACATGAATTCTTCATAATTACACTATCAACACTCCGAGGTGGAACTATTTTGTTTTTGCTTGTTTGTTTTTGTTTTGTTTTGTTTCATTTGTCTCTCTTCTGTTGAGCTCCTGTATCCTAGCAAACGTGGTTTCTGATGGATGATAGATTGAATTGGATGTTCTTTGATTGTAAAAACATTTGAATTTCCTGTCAGATTCAAACTCTTAGTGCTATGTTTGTTAAAGGAGGAAGAATGAAGCCATATATGCATGAGTTGCTCACCTTCCCTATACTACCAGTGAGGACACACACATTGTCTACAGTAGCAGTTCTCAACCTGTGGGTCAAGACTCCTTTGGGTGTAGAATGACCCTTTCATAGAGGTCACCTAAGACCATTGGAAAACACAGACTTACATTATTATTCATAACAGTGGCAAAGTTACAGATATGAAATATCAATGAAAACGGTGTTAAAGGGTCACAGTAAAATGGAGGTTGAAAACCGGTGGGCTACAGTATCTCTGAAGCAATATCATGCCAGGGGTTCAAGCTTTTTGTTCAAGAATCTACTTTTAAACCAATCAAATTTTCCCTGGGGATGGGGAGTAGAACACCCAGATCTCATAGAACAAAACATCTGGCTGTGGTTGGTATAGTGGAAATGAAGATGAGATTACTCAAAGACAGAATGACTAAAGTTTACGGAGTCATGCTTGTCTTCAGTGATGGTTATATAAACTGCAGAACCCAGTAAGATGGAAATGAAGAGCCCCTGGTTCATAATCCTGAGCATCAGAGAGTTGAAGCATGTATAAGGAAGGCCCTTCTGAGCAGCTTTAAGAAGCTGGCCCTCCCTAACCGTCTTCTGTAATTCTTAATGTCATAAGAACTTGGGAAGGTTGGCTTATCAAGCCTGAAAAGCAACTAATCTCTCTCTCTCTCTCTCTCTCTCTCTCTCTCTCTCTCTCTCTCTCTCTCTCTCTCTCTCTCTCCCCTCTC
>JADRCD010198604.1:41394-65128 GCA_019843815.1 Montemys delectorum | reverse complement strand
TTATTATTATTATTATTATTATTATTATTATTATTATTATTATTACTTTGATTTTTTTGAGACAAGGTTTCACTGTGTAGCCCTGGCTGTCCTGAAACTCATTCTTTAGACCAGGCTGGCCTCGAACTTAGAAATCCGCCTGACCCTGCCTCCCAAGTGCTGGGATTAAAGGTTTGCCCCATCACCTACTGACCAACAAAGTCTCCTTTTTTTTAAATTAGATTTTTTCTTTATTTACATGTCATACAATATCTCCTTTCCCAGGTTCCTCTCCAAAAAAAATAAAAAATAAAAAATAAAAAAAAAAAGAAAGAAAAAAAGAAAACGAAAACGAAAACAAAAACAAAAACAAAAACAAACCACTGTTCTGTTTCCCTCCCCCTGCTCATCACCCCACTCTCTCCTGCTTACTGGTCGTGGCATTCCCCTACACTGGGGCATAGACCCTTCACAGGGCCAAGGCCTCTCTTCCCATTGTTGACTGACTTGGTCATCCTCTGCTATACATATGCTGCTGGAGCCATTAGTCCCACCATGTGCACTCTTTGGTAGGTGGTTTAGTCCCTGGGAGCTCTGAGGGTACTAGGTAGTTCATGTTGTTGTTCTTCCTAAGGGGCTCCAAGCCCTTCAGCTCCTTAGGTCCTTTCTCTAGCTTCTTCATTGGGGACCCTGTACTCAGTCTAATGGATGGCTGTGAGCCTCCAGTTCTGCATTAGTTGGGCACTGGCAGATCCTCTCAGAAGACAGCTATATCAGGCTCCTGTCATCCAGCACTTTCTGTCATCCACATTAATGTCTGGATTTGATGATTGACTCCAGAGAACCAAATAATCCTATTAAATAGGGTTAAAAAAATAGAGCTAAACAAAGAATTCTCAACTGAGAAATACCGAATTGCTGAGAAGTACCTAAAGAAATGTTCAATATCCTTAGTCATCAGGAAAATGCAAATCAAAACAACCCTGAGATTCCACCTCACACTAGTCAGAATGGCTAATATCAAAAACTCAGGTGACATCAGATGCTGGAGAGGTTGTGGAGAAAGAGGAACACTCCTTCATTGCTGGTGGGATTGCAAGCTGGTACAACCACTCTGGAAATCAGTTTGTCAGTTCCTCCAGAAATTGGACATAGTACTACCAGAGGACCCAGATATTGCCTCAGGCCGGCCGATCTGGGCCTCCTTCAACCCGTGGGAGAAACAGGGTCCTAGTCAGGTCGACGAGGTGTAGGCAAAGAGTGACTGACAAACAGAGCCAACACAAGAGTGTGTGAATCTGAATGTATTTCTTAAAAATGGCATCAGACTTTTACAGTCATTGGAAAGGAGAAATGATAAATCTGGCAGCTTAGTAATTAAGGTACATTTGAGGCTACCTGAAACATACTGGGTCTAAAGTAACTGCCATCTCCGCTGGATAGGCTCTGCATCCCCCCAGGCCCAAGCACTCTGGGCCCCAGGGACTGCAGCCTAAGTTCTAGTTCGAGTCTCCATCCAAGAGGTCCAAGAGAGTCCACGAGAGAGCACAAAGTGAAAAGCAGGCTTATATGGTATACAGGAAACAGGGCAAATGACAAGAGTCACATAGATGGGCTGGGGTCAAAAGGATCAGAGTGCAGGACTGAAGTCACATAGGCAAGTGACCACTACACAAGGTCAGTAGATAGGTAGCCAGGTGTGAAATAGGAGGAAGAACAGTTGAGCCCTCCCTGCTGGGGCATTATGGTATTCCTATGCTGATTCTGCTGGAGGTAAGACTAGAATAGTCCGATCTGGCATTTCCTGTTAATTCTCTGGGTCTCAATGGAGGGGAGCACCTGGAAGTTCCGGCCTAACAGTTCTAGGTAATGTCCTTGAGTTTCTAGCGTGTAAAACAGTTCTGACTATTATAGGACTGCCCTAAGGTATGTGCTTGACCTTAGTTGCTAACTCTAAGGGCAAAACCTGTCTGACAGGAAGAATTAAGATATATTGGAAACATCGTGCTGGCCAGGAAACAATGCCCAATCTTACCCATAAACGAATCATTTCTTGGGGTACCTTTATGCCTAAATATGAGGGCGTATTGACGATTGAAAAGACTGATCTGGAACACGTCTGACTTAGGAGATGCCAGCGACTACCTTGAATAGCCAGGAGGCACAGATACCCTTTTGGGTCCTTATTGCCTCTTGGCCTTGATCAGGTTTTTTTTTTTAAACTTTTATTGCATTATGATGAGAAAAGTTACATGATTTCAATTTATCTGAATTTATTAACATTTAAAAACATATTTTAAGTAAATAGAATTAAATCACATTCTTGTTCCCCTTTTGTACCTCCACTCCTCCCAGAGACAAACATTTACATAAGACTGTTACATTGATTGTTGTTTTATATCAAACAACTTTTATAATACTTATTTGTATTGTTATAATATTTTATAAATTTTAAGGAATATGCCTTGATCAGGTTTTTAAGCCCGATACTGCAGACGTGACTGGCATAGACGAGTGTGCGTGGCAAGCTATATCACTCCTGGGCATATACCCAGAAGATGCTCCAACATGCAATAAGGACACATGCTTCACTATGTTCATAGCAGCCTTATTTATACTAACCAGAAACTGGAAACAACCCAGATGTCCCTCAACAGAGGAATGGATACAGAAAATGTGGTACATCTACACAATGAAGTACTACTCAGCTATTATGAAATTCTTTGAGAAATGGATGGATCTTGAGAATATCATTCTGAGTGAGGTAACCCAATTACAAAAGAACACACATGGTATACATTCTCTGATAAGTGGACATTAGTCCAGAAGATCAGAATACACAAAGTACAATCCACAGACCACAAGAAACTCAAGAAAAAGGAAGATCAAAGTGTGGATACTTCATTCCTTCTTGAAGGGGGGAACAAAATACCCATGAAAGGAGCTGCAGAGACTAACTATGGAGCAGAGACTGAGGGAAGGACAAGGCAGAGACTGCCTCACCTGGAAATCCTTCCCATATTCAGTCATCAGTTCCAAAGTCTTCTTCATAAAGTCAAGTGTTGATTACATGGACCTGTGAATGAATCATCATATAGTAGAAAGATTGAGTTATCTGAGTTTAGAGATAATAACAGGTATAAACTTCTATACTGATGTTAAGAAAACACTCTGTTCATTAGATATTCTATTAAAACCTGATAATTTTCTACCATTCATTTAATTACTTTCAGATTCCTTGGTCCAAATGCAGTGAAAGCTGTCACCCTGGATTCAGGAAAACCCAATAAGAGGGCAAGTTAGCCTGTTGCTTTGACTTCACTCCTTGCCCAGAGAATGAGATTTCCAATGAGGCAGGTAAATAAATATCATCCATGCAAAAGGTATTACATACCTGTAAACATATACAATATCTAAGAAAAAGGAAAACATCTATAGGTGAATTGAAATCAGATCAATAATTCAAATCCATTGGTTCACTTCAGTGAAAACAAACCTTGTTCCTAAAAGCTGTTAAAAAAAAATCATAGGTTACAGTTAAATTTCCCCATTGAAATTGAACTCATACCTGATTCATGTTCCTGAACCATTGTGGACTTGGCTAACTATAGAAAAGCACTCTTCTCACATCAGAGTAGTATGCTTAATATCACCATGCAGTTTGTCTTAGTTTCTTTTCTACTGCTATGACACCCAGGAAAAACAAACGTGTCACTAAGGCAAGGATATTATATAAGTAATAACACAGGAAAAGCATTAGAGCGGTTTCCCTTCTGTTAGGATGAAGTAGAAGGCATATTGAATTTCAGCTTACTCTCTAGAAAACTTCTAAATTAGTATTTAAAACAAAGCAAGATGGTTGAGATGTGCTGTATCTGGGAAAGGGCTTAAATTAAAGAGGAAACCTAAACATCCACTCATGGTCACCTGTACTTCTGGAAAATATGGAACAGTGTGTGAAGTGTCCAGCAACTCACTATTCCAACACAGAAAAGAACTGTTGCCTAGAGAAAACTGGCATTTCTGGTCTATAATGACGGTCGGTCTGTGTACCAGGTTATCTGTGGAGACCTCTGGCCTGGTCTGGCAGGAGGACTCAAGTGAAGGGACAAAAGTATGAGCAGGGAAGAGGATGTGCCTCTACTGCCTCCACTACTGATGCTGCCTCTGCTGCCACCACTACTCTGATGCGACTGCCCCTGCAGCCACTGTTACTCTAAGCCCAGCTAAGCCAGAAGGGGTTGGGCAGGGGGAGCTAGCGAGTGAGTGGAGTACAGGGGACCTTCTGGTGGCAAAAGCTTCTGGAAAGCGTTCTATTCCCAGGCGGTGTCACTCTTGTGACAGATGCTCTCAGAGGGTGGAGTAATTCTCACACACCTTTATTCCTTCTGGATAAGGTATTATATACAATTTTGGAGTAGGTTGGGTCTGACAACAGGTGCTTCCAATTTGCTTGACCTGAGATGCCTCATCTACATGAGGAGAGTCTTGGGGGAACTGCCACTATGTGACTGACGTCCATAATCTTCTCTATGGGGGACTGTGGCTACATGGCAGGGGCCTGGTGCCAGAAGCAAGCAAGCTCCTACTGTCCCTTCAGGGTCCCCAGAGCTTCAAGCCTTAGCTTGATCTTACCAGCTTCCTCTCATACTCCATTGCACCACAGATGAACCCTCGGGGAAGACATTCAACTTCATGTTCCCATGTTCCTTCTCACTCATAGCTGTTATTCTTGTCATGTTTCTGAAGAACAAAAATACTGCTGTTGTCTAGGCCAATGCTCAGTTACAACCTGCTCACCACTGTGACCCTTTATTTTCTCTGTTGCCTATTGTTCATTGGTCACACTAGTACATTTACCTGTAGTCTAGAACAGAACATATTTGAACTTCTATGGTTCTTTCCACTCTGCTGGCCAAAAGTCTCACCATACTTCTAGCCTTCAAAATCACTGCTCCAGGGAGAATGAACCAGAGGCTGATAATATCAAGGGCCCATAATTTTACCATTCCCATCTGCATCCCACTCCAAGTTGTTCTTTTTGGAATTTGTCTGGCAACATCCCCTCCATTTATTAATAAAGATGCTCATTTCAGAACATGGACACATCATCAACATTTGCAACAAAGGTTCATTTATTCCCTTCTATTGTACCCTGTGATAGTTAGAATTCTTGATCCTAGGGAGCTACTTTATAGCTTTCTTTTCCAGGAATCTGTCTGATACACTCAATGAAGCCAAGTTTCTGGCTTTCAACATGCTTGTGTTCTGCAATGTCTGGATCACTTTCTTCCTTGTCTACCAGAGCACCAAGGGGAAGCTCATGGTGACTATGGAAGTCTTCTCTATCTTGGCTTCCACTATATCACTCTTAGGCATCATCTTTGCTCCCAAGTGCTACATCATATTATTAAGGCCAAAAAGAACTCACTTCATCACATTAGAGACAAAACATATGCTAGAAGAAAAAACCTTCTTAAAATTTGGTTAGTGGGTTTTTTAAACATTACTTTTGAAACCTGATTGTTCTTTGCCATCTGAACACTTACATATGAAGTGTAACTTGACATTTGATGCCATAGTTTATTATTTCTTTATGTCACAATATTAGGCTGAGTTCTGCAGTCATCTTTTTTTTCATGTTGATATATATGCTGATTTATAGCCTTCCTCTTGTATTCACTGCTACTTTTGAGTTATTTACTAAGTTTGCAATAACATCTAAATTTGTGAGTTCTTCCACTTAGGTCATTCACATATTTCATTAATTTGACAACTAGATTTCAAAACTACTTCTTTCATCTATCAATTATGAGTGCTGATGAAGAGATTCCAAAGTAATATGTATAAACTTTCTTAAACATTTTGTAAATTTGACATTCAATGGAGTAAATTTGTGTTGCTATGTCATTTTGTTTATGAAGCTAGTATAACATTTTAACAATTTGTCAGACTTTATTATGACATAAGATTTTATCTGATAAAAATCCAAATGCTGTTCATTTGATGTAATGTTTAGGGAAAATTATACTGCACCAAGTCACTACATAATGAGATACATAGGAAGTTGCTGCTAACTATGATCTCTTCACCAAATATATGCAACCACTCTTTGAATTATAAAATGCACAGATGTATCTGGTTCCACTGACTCTGTATTCATTTATATTTTTGATTCTAAACATCTAAGTAATCTTTATCTCATCACTTCTTCATAGTCTATTAGCATTTAATAAACTGGTACATATTCTTTCAACTCACAGTATAGACAGGAAAAGGCTTTTAGTCCAGAGGGGCATTTCAGATGGAGTCAGCACCTCTGTCCTCTATACCATTTATTTATAATTTCTCTGTCTGCTATGACCATTCTGTTTTGATTGTTATGGCTCTGAGGTTTAGCTTGTGAATATTCATCCTTGCTTATTCCTTTTGATCAATGTGACTTAGGCTATTGGGAGTGTTTTGTGCTGCCAAATGAGTTATAAGACACTTTTTTTCCTATAAAGAATGGCACTACAGTTTTCATTGAACTACAAGATCCATACTTTACTTTAAAAAATATGTCCATGTATTCAAAAAGTGATTTTAACCTTTGTTTCTAAGTTCCCTCTAAAAAATTTTCTATGAAAGTCATCTTTTGTACCTTTCCTAGGAGATTAGATAACATGGTTTATCCACGCATCTTTTTTTTTTTGTACAAAAGAAAACAAGAAGTTTAATATAATTTCAAATCATAAATTGAATAAGAAGTATAACACAGAGAATGTTTACATGCATTTCCATTAAGAGTAATTATCTGGCTAAACACATTGTCTGTCACAAGCTCAACAGGTTCAATGAAAGTTAAAAACCATAATTTCTGTGATCAAGGTTTTATTGAAGTTTTGTATAGATAAGCCCACTAAATTTTTCATGTTCTGACCTTGAACCTACAGTAAATCATTCATTCTCTGTTTATGACCTTAAGTCAACGGTTTTACAACCTCTTGAAATGTGATAGAAGTTGAAGATACCTGATTGCTATCTTGGAAGCAATTTACTTGTAACATGTGAAGACTGCCAGAGTTGTCATTGCAGTTTTAATATCAGAAAAGACTTAATGACAGTTCTAGTATAACATATCTTAGTAGTTATTAATATAATTTTAGTAATTCTTATAGAATCATTATTAAGAATTAAAAATCTTCTATTTGACTATATAGCATCACTACAAGGCAGTATATCTTTGTTGCTCTGCAGAAATCTGCTCAAAAGGGGGGGTTAATACCTAATGATAGTTGTATATTTAAAAAAAACAGGAAAAGCATATTAATAGCAAGAATCATTACTGAAATTTAATCTCTTCACCCTTGTTTAAAGAAGCAAATGCATCATTAACTTTACAGTCCATGGCAGAACCATCTCAGGAAGATCACCTACTAGTTTTTAGGTTCACCTTGATGCCTCTTAGCAACATGTTGGCTTACAACTGTCTGTAACTCCAGTTCTACAGCACCCAAAATCCTATTCTGTTATCCACAAGCACCAGACATACAAGCAGTGCAAGACAGAAATGGAAGCCAATTGTATATATACATACAATAAAAGAATTTTTAATAAATTAAAGATATATAAGAAAAAAATCTACGATTCTTAACCGTTATTATTGTCTGCTTTCTTATTAAATTTCTTTTTCAGAAATAATTTTTCTATTTTATGTCTATTGTAGTTGCTTGAGTGGATGGCTGAATACCATAGGCATGTAGGAATCATAAAGATCAGAAGATAATTTCTGATTCACTTGGAAATGAAGTTACTAATGATTGTCAGCTGCCACAGGAGAACTGAGAATCAATTCAAAGTTCTCTGGAAGAGAATCTAGTGCTATTACCTGTTCAGCCATCTCTTCAACAGCAGAAATATTTGACTATGGTTTCAATTTCATTGCCTGTCATGGACCTCTCAGGAAGATCACCTTGATCTTACATCTTACATCTTGGCTGGGGGGGCCAGCCCTGACTGTTCTTTCTTCTTGCTTCTCTCCTGAGGCAGTGGAAGGAGAAGAATATCAGTAGGGGAAAGGCTTGGTCTTATAAGATATTTAGAGTTGCTGTTTAATAATAGAACATTTACCTATCTTAAGTCTAAGTCACTTTACTACTGTAGCTGACCTGACTGATTTCTTCTGAGGCCAGAAGCTGCAGCCTCTAGTATTTAGCACCTCATCTTAAAACAGCAAGTGATTAAGTAAAGTAGTTTTTCTTATATCTCCACAGGAACTGCACCCTGCTTTAACTCACAGCCTGCTAGTTGAAGTAGCAGAAAGAAAAAGGAACACTTTGAAAAAAAATGATTTCAGCCTTTATTTCAAAGTTCTTCTAGAAAGTTTCCTATGAAATTTCTCTAGGAAATGGGAATGGATTCTCTCATCTCTTTGTCCTAGCACTTGTACATCTTTCAAAATACATGATCACATAGTAAAAAGTTCACCAAAAGTTTATATATAAATTCAAATCATGAATTGAATAAGAAGTTTTCAACAGAGAATGTTTACATGCATATCTATTAAGAGTAATTATCTGACTGAACATTCATCATCTGTCACCAGCTCTACAGGTTCGTGGATAGTTAAAAACATATTTTCTGTGACTAAGGTATTACTGAAGTTTCATATAGATAAACACAGTCGATATTTTATCTTCTGTCCTTGCACATATAATAAATCATTAACTCCCTTTTTATGACCTTTGGTTAATGGTTTTACAACCTCTTGGAATATGCTCTAAGTTGTAGATACCTGCTTGCTATCTCAGATGCAATTAACTTGTGACATATAAAGATAGCCAGAGTTCTCATTGAAGTTTTGATATCAGAAAAGATTTAATATTACTGACACAATGTTAGGAATTCTTATAGATCTTCATTAAGAATTAAGAAATCATCTATTTGTCTATAAAGCATCACTACAAGACAGAACATCTTCATAGTTCCGCAGAGATCTGCTCAAAAGGGTAGGCTAATATCTAGTGATTGTTATATATATTTAATAATAACAGAAAAAGCATATTAATAGCAGGAATTTTTCCTAAAATGAAATCTCCTAGGCCTTGCCTTAAGAATCAAATCTGTCACTGGTCAGTGTTGGCGTACACTCTTAATCCCTGCACTGGGGAGGCAGAGGCAGGTGGATTTCTGAGTTCGAGGCCAGCCTGGTCTAAAGAGTGAGTTCCAAGACAGCCGGGGGTACACAGAGAAACACTTTCTCAAACCCCCCCAAAAAAATCAAATCTGTCATAAACTGTACAGTCCATGGCAGAGCCATCTCAACAAGATCACCTGCTAGTTTTTAGCTTCTCCTTGATGGTTGATGGCACATTTTAAATTGGTTTGGGAAATTCACACATTTATTTCATATATTCTGAATTGGTACAATTTTGAAGTATGCCCATGGGGCTTCTGGAATCATGATGTTTCTACTCTCTTTTCATGTCTAATATCAACTGCTTGCATCTACTAGTGCTTTTACTTGGTGAATGTTTTATTTACTTTATCTGACTTTTATATCATTATTTGTTTAGCAGTTGTTTTTGGTCTTTTTTTATGTGCTGTTTGCTCTCATCTCTACAAGGTCTTAAGGTACACTATTATGTTACTTGTTTGGAATATCCCTTGTTTGTAACTTAAGCATTTGAAATTGTAAATGTACCCCTTTAGGATGACCTTCATTATATCCTATAGGTTCTGATACTTTTGTGATTCATTTTTATCCAACCAAAGGACTTTTTCAATTCTGTCTTTCATTCTTTTCTAAGATATCTGGTATTCATTAGTGAGCTATTTCATCTCCATAAATCTGTATGTTTTCTGTTGTCTATATTGCTGTTCATTCCTGCCAATAGAATACAAAAATTCCATTTCAAGTTACTCATGTTTGTTCATACTTTCTCTGTGCTGTTTTATGAGACCTATTTTAGATCAAGTCCTATGGTCTGCTTTGAAGAATATGTACTCCATAGTTTTTGAGTAAAATATTTCTGGAAATGTGTGTTGTCTGTTTGATCTTGTTTTCACTTAACTACAATAGATTGACATTAACATTTTGTCTACATGACTACTCTATTGGTGAGAGCATCCAATGTTTAGAATGTAAATAAGTTAAACAGTTAATAATAAAAATGATAACTGAAAAATAAGAGAAGATTGGATATAACAATGAATACAAGAGAAGGAGTACAAATTCAAAACAGCATTACATCAAGATATACAAAAACATACATAATGATACATTTCAATCAAGAAAAAAAATGATTGAAGCAGAAGCCTGATATAGCTGTCTCCTGAGAGGCTCTCACAGAGCCTGACAAATACAGATGCAGATGCTCACAGCCAACCATTGGACTGAGGACAGGGATGCCAACAGAGGAGTTAGGGAAGGACTGAAGGAGCTGAAGGAGTTTGCAACTCCATAGGAAGAACAACAACATCAATCAACTAGACCCCCGAGAGCTCCCAGACACTAAACCACCAACTAAAGAATATGAATGCAGGGGCCCATGGCTCCAGGTGCATATGTAGCAGAGGATGGCCTTATCTAGCTTCAATGAGAGGAGAGGCCCTTGGTCCTGTGAAGGCTCAATCCTCAGTGTAGGGGAATGCTAGAGCAGTGATATGGGAGTGGGTAGGTGGGTAGGGGAGCATCCTCATAGAAGCTGAGGGAGGGGGATGGGTTAGGGGGTTTGTGGAGGGGAAACCAGAAAAGGGGATAACATTTGAAATGTAAAAAGTAAAATATCCAAGACAAGATAAAAACATCTCTTCAAAGATATCTTGTATCTTTTGGAGAAGAGAGGCAAGACTTTAGTGATATAGTCTTAATTAATGACTGATATTGCAGTGCACAAGACAGTTCACTGTAAGTGGTACTAGCCCTTAGCTGGTGTCTTGAATTATATAATAAAGCTGGATGAGTAGGCTATGAAAAGCCAGGCAATAAGTAAATATCTGGTGTGTTCTCTGTTTCTGTTTCTACCTTGAGTTTCTGTATTGGATTCCCCTGATGATGGCCTATAACCTGTAATGGAAATAAACCCTCCTAATCTTCAAATCCCATGTACTCACAATTTTTTTTATAGCAACAGAATGTAAACAAGGACTAACATTCTGGAAGTAACTAAATTCTCTATCATTTGGATGTAAGCCTTGCCTACAAGATGAACTATGTACCTGGAAGCAATATTAAGCCCATAAACAGGCTAGACAAGATATAGTCTCTACAGAGATCCTATCACTATTATTCAATTAAATGGATATAGTATCAAACCAACTCCAAATCCTATCCCTAACAATGAAATGAAAGCCAATTCTCAGGTTCAGGCAGACAGAATAATCTGCATGAATGAATGTCTTGAAATGTTGACAAGAATCTACTGCAAAACCATACACCAAAGAATATTGAAGCACCACAAATTGGTCTGAAGTTCTTAAAGAAAAAGTGGGATTTGAAGATAATGTAGATTTATCTTGAAAGAGTTTGGAATGGATTAAGTGTATTCCAAGACACTATGTACAAAGCTCACAGCTTTCTAGGGTCCAGAGCTATGAGAGATAGAGAGATAAGGAAAAACCATTAGTCTTGATATCCTGAATATTATAGATAGGAAAGTGCGGAACACACACAAATTCAATGGCACAAGAAACAACTTCCTGAACAGGACGACAATTATAAATGGATTAAGACTAAAAATAAATAGACATTAATGAAATAAAAAAAAAAACAGTTTCTAGAGAAAAGGACATTATCTTTCCAGCCTACTAGCATCATAGTGAAAGAGAAAAATTTTACTAGCTGTACATCTGACAAAGTATTCATGTATAAAATTTATAAATTATTAAAAATATTAAACATCCAAAATTAATGACTAAATTAAAAATTGGACAAACAAATAAACAGAAAGTTTTCAAATATAAATGACTGAGAAACATTTTATTTACAGATTTATTCACTTTACATGGTAATCATGGACTACTTTTGCCAAGGACTATACTTGGCTGGTTCTGAGAGAAAGAATGTCTGGAAGCAATGAAAACAAATGACTAGGAATCAAATGGTGGGTCCAAGCTGGTGGCCTATGTTCTCTTTGAGACCCCTTTCCAGACTGTTTTCTCTATTTTGATCTCTGTGGAGATCTCCAGACAGTTCTCTCTATTTTCTGCTCAATACAGTTCTCCAAGAAGATCTTCCTTGATATTCTAAAGAAATTCTGTTTAGCTCAAATCTTGTGGATCATAAGCCCAGTCTTTTATTTTGCAAACAATCCAGTCATTTACTCCAGGTTCCCTTCTCATTATCCTATGAATCAACATCCCCTGATGTCAGCATTTGATTCTTAGGATACAACAAGCACGTTTTTTCTAACATTGCGAAAGATTTCAAATGATCTGGAAAAATTATGAGGCAGATCTTTGAAAATCAAAAGGGAACCTGGAGCCCTTTCTGCCTGGTCCTTTCTCTTGGGACAGACTGCTAGCTAGTCTACTCCTCTGAAGACACCATATCCTGAGGCATCCCAGAAGATCCACTGCATTCAGAACATTTGGAAAGAATCCTCCTGACATCCCACAGCTGCTACTGGTAGACTAATGAACTTAAGATCATCACCCTACAAAACCCCCACCAACCAAATACCACTGTCCTTCTGCCCAGTCCTTTCTGCTGGGACAGACTGCTAGCTAGTCTGCTCCCCTGAAGATACAACATCCCAAGTCATCTCAGGAGATCTGCTGCACTAGGGGCATTTGACACCACAACCTGAGACATCCCTGTAGATCTACTACACCCAAAGTAACTGACACCACAGCATAAGGCATCCCAGGAGATCTGCTGCACACAGGACAACTGAAAACTGATTGCCAGCCTGTCTGCTCCCCGAAAGACACCACAGTTTGAAGGCATCCCAGGAGTTCCTCTGTACACAGGACAACTGCAATGGACATCACAGTCTGAAGATGTCCTGGGATCTCTGTGGAGTGCAGGTCAACTGACCCAACTGACTGAATGCCTCCCTGGAGTTCTGCTGCACACAGGGAAACAGAAACCACAGTCCATACCCACCCCTGGAGAATAGATTGACACAGGACAACAGCTTGACTCTGAGGATCCAATAGTCTGTAGCAAACACCAAGGGTAACCAGATAGGGCAAGCACAAGACCATAAGCAACAGAAGCCAGTATACATAGGCATCATCAGAACCCAGTTCTCCCATTACAACAAGCCCTGAATATAACAACACACCTGAAAGTCTGGAAGCTGACCTAAAATCCTACTTCATGAAGATAATAGAGACCTTTAAGGAGGATATAAGTAACTCACTAAACGAAATACAGGAAAACACAAGTAAACAGGTAGAAGCCCTTAAAAAGAAACAAATAAATCCCTTAAAGAAATACAGGAAAACAGAATCAAACAGGTAAAGGGATTGAATAAAGCAGTCCAAGACCTAAAAGTAGAAATGGAAACAATAAAGAAAACATAAATGTAGGCAAACCTGGAAATGGAAAACACAGGAAAGAGGTCAGGAATTATAAATGTAAGTATCATCAACAAAATACAAGAGATAGAAAAGAGACTCTCAGGTGTAGAAGATCCTATAGAAGTGATTGACACACTGTCAAAGAAAATTTAAAACATAAAAAACTCTAACCCAAACATCCAGGAAATTCAGGGCATATTAAAAAGACCAAATCTAAGAACAATTGGAATAGAGGAGAACAAAGATTCCCAGCTGAAAGGACCTAAAAATGTTTTCAACAGTGGTGGTGCATACCTTTAATCCCAGCACTTGAGAGGCAGAGCAAGCAGATTTCTGAGTTGGAGGCCAGCCTGGTTTACAGAGTGAGTTCCAGGAGAGCCAGGGCTATACAGAGAAACCCTGTCTCAAAACAAAACAAAACAAACAAACAAACAAACAAACAGAAAACATTTTCAACAAAATCATAGAAGAAAACTTTTCCAACCTAAAGAAAGAAATGGCCATAAAGGTACAAGAAGCCTATAGAACACCAAATAAATGGGACCAGAAAAGAAAAATCCTCTCATCACATAATAATCAAACACTAATCACAGAGAACAAAGAAAGATTATTAAAAGCTGCAAGAGAAAAAAGTCAAGTAACATACAAAGGTAGACCTATCAGAATTATACCAGAATTATACCAACAGAGACACTAAAAACCAGAAGAGCCTGGTCAGAGGTCATGCAGACTCTAAGAGAATATAAATGATAGCCCAGGCTGTCATACCCAGTTAAGCTCTCAATCAACATAGATAAATAAACCAAAATATTCCAGGACAAAACCAAATTCAAACAGTATCTACCAATTCAGCACTACAGAGGATCCTAACAGGAAAACTCCAACACATGGAAGGTACCTACACTAAAGAAAAGACAAGATATTAAGCATCTCACAACAAAGTCAAAAGGAGAGAACCACAAGCACATAAAGCCACCTACCAAAACAAACATAACAGGAACCAACAGTCATCTCTCTTCAATATCTCTCAATATTAATTGACTCAACTCACCTATAAAAAGACATAAGCTAACAGACCAGATAAGCAAACAATTTTGTTGCATACAAGAAATACGCCTAAATAACAAAGACAGACACTATCTCAAAGTAAGTGTGTAGAAAGAAGTCTTCCAGGCAAATGGTCCCAAGAAACAAGCTGGGGTTGCCATCCTAATATCCAATAAAATAAACTTTCAACCAAAATGTATCAATCTTGATGAGGAAGGACACTTCATATTCATCAAATAGAAAATCCTCCAAGAAAAAGTCTCAATTCTAAACATCTATGCCCTAGCAAACATATGCTGGACCTAGGCATATGTTTAGCAGATGTGCAACTTTGTCTGCATGGAGATTTCCAAAAACTTGAGCTGGGTGTATCCCATAATCTGTTGCTGTACTGGTCTCCTAACTGAGCTGCTTTGTCTGGCCTAAGTGAGAAAGACACAGTCCAGCAGTGACTAATGTACCATGGTGGGCTGATATCCAGAGGGACCCTCTGATTTCTCAGAGGCTGCAATTGGGATGTAAAGTAAATAAATAAATTAATTAATGAAAAAACCCTCAAGTTATACATATGCTGGCAAATATGTGGAATGAGCAACTCTTCATTGCAGAGTGCAAACTTGTACATCCACTCTAGTAATCAATTTGGTGGTTTCTCAGAAAAAAAATGGCAATAGTTCAACCTCAAGACCCAGCCAGACCACTCCTGGGCATATACCCAAGATGTGTTGCACCAAACAAACAGGAGACTTGCTCCACTATGTTCATAGCAGCTTTATTCATAACTGCCAGGAACTGCAAACAACTCAGTTATCCCTCAACCTAAATAAAGAAAATGTGGTACATTTACACAGTGGCATACTACTCAGCTATTAAAAGCAAGGACATCATGAAATTTGCAGGCAAATTAATGGAAATAGAAAATATCATCCTGAATGAGGTAACTCAGACCCAAAATTGCATATATGACGTGTACTGACTTATCTGCAGAGATTATCCACAAGGGATCAGATACCCGTGCTATAATCCATAGACCTAAAGAAGCTAAATAACAAGGAAGGTTCAATGGAGAATGCTTGAATCTTACTCAGAAGGGGAAATAAAATAGACATTGGAGTTGGATGGTAAGAGGGAACCGGACCAGGTGATGGAGAAGGGAACAGGGAAGAAGAATAAAATTTAGGGAGAACTAGGTAGAGAGGGTCTGAAAATTGAATGGAAATGTGGATGGCAACTCTAGGATGTGTCAGAAACCTAGGACTGGGGAGGCTACAAAGAGTATATGAGGGTAATGAGTTGAGACTCCTACCAGTGGGGGCATATGAAACCTAAATGGTCTGTAGCCAAGCAAGACTCTCAGTAGAGAGATAAGGTCAACAACCCAGCCACTAAACCTTGAACCCAGACTTTGTGCTGCCTACAAGAAGTACAGGGACCAAAATTAAGCAGGGACTGAAGCAATGGTCAACCTATGACTGGCCTACTATAGATCTATCCCATGGGCAAGAACTAATCCCTGACATTATTAATGATATTCTGTTATGCTTGCAGACAGGAGCCTAGGAAAACTGTCCTTTGAGAGGCTTCACCCATCTGCTGACTGAAAAGATACAGAGACCACAGCTAAATATTAATCAAACACTGGGTGGAACTTGGGGTGTTTAGTAGAAGAGCTGAGAGAAGGATTGAGAGAATAGGGACCCAACAAGGAAACCAACAGGGTCAATAACTTGGGCTGCAAGAGTGCTGTAAGAAAACAAACAACCAAAGAGCATACAAGGGCTAATCCTAGGCCACCAGCACATATATAGCATACATGCAACTTTGACTTCATAAGAGTTCAACATGAGTGGGATCTTATCCTAACTCTGTTGCCTGTCTATCTATTATGTTTTTCCCTAACAGGGCTACCTTATCTGGCCTCAGTGGGAGAGCATGTGCTGAGTCTGTCAATGAGTTGAAGCACCAGGATGGGTTGGTACCCAGCACAGGCCTTCCTTTTCTCAGAGGTGAAAGGTAGGGTGGGAAGATGGAGGGGCTTTAAGAGGTGAAGTAGTAGGAGGAGGTGCTGTGATCAAGATATAAAGTGAATAAAGAAATGAATGGGAAAATATTTTAAAATAAAAAATGTGGATAAAGAATTTTTTAAAAAAAGAATTACCCTTATTTTCCTCTTTTCCTCTTTGTGGGGGAATATAGTAGTTGACATAAAATTTTGGCTTTGAGAAAATTCATAAATGAAATGTCCCATTATATATCCATTGGTTTCTTTAGATATTGATTTTGATACGCCTATTATAGAGGTCTGATCTATACTGCCAGCTGAGTAACATTCCATTATGTAAATTACTATATTTGCTTTATCCATTTTTCAGGTGAGTATTATCTAGATTGTTTTCAGTTTGGGATTATTACAAATAAAGATGTTATGAATACATTTGAGCAATTGCCCTTGTGGTAGGATGGAACATTTAGTTGGTATAAGCCCAAGAGTGGTATAGCTGTGTCTTGAGGTAAATCAATCCCACTTTTCTGACAAACTACTATATTGATTTTAATAGCGTCTGTACAAGATTGCATTGCCAATAGCAATGAAGGAATGTTCCCATTGCTCCACATCTTCTACAGCATAAGCTGACACTTGTGTTATCTATCTTAGCCACTCATAACAGATATAAAATGAAATTGTAAAGTAGTTTTGATTTACATTTCCCTGAGGGCTAAAGATGTTGGACATTTCTTTAAGTGTTTCATTTGTGATTCCCACATTGAGCATTTCTGGTTAGGTTGGGCCCCATTCTTTAATTAGATTATTTGGTTGGTTGGTCTCTCTCTAACTTCTTGATATATTTTGCATGAGGAGTTACTGAAAATTTTAGCCCATTCTGTAAGCTGCTGTTTTCTCCTATTGACAATGTCCTTTGCCTTACAGAAGTTTTTCAATTTCATGAAGCCCCATTTATTAGTTGTTAATCTTCGTTTCTGAGCTACTAATTTTCAGTTTTGGAAATTGTCTATTATACCAATGTATTCAAGGCTATTCTGTACTTTCTCTTTTATCAGGTTTAGTGTGTCTGGTTATTGAAGTCTTTTATCTACTTAGACTTGAGTTTTCTACATGGTGGTAGATCTGAATACATTTACATTCTTATACATGCTAACAACCAGCTGGACTTACATCATTTGTTGAAGATGCTTTGTTTTTCTTTGTTTGTTTTTTGTTGTTTTTTCTTTATGTATTTCTGGATTCTTTATCCAAAATAAGGTGTTCATAGCTGTGTGGATTTACATCTGGGACTTCAACTATATTACATTCATTGAATTAACATATCTATTTTTATGTCAATATAAAACAGTTTTTATTATTGAAGCTCTGTACTAAAGCTTGAAATCAGGGATGGTGATAACCTCTAAAAGTTCTTTTATTGTTCAATATTGTTTTAGCTCTCCTAGGTTCCCTCCCGCCAATAAAAAGTGGATTATTGTTCTTTCAAGGTCTATAAAAAATTGTATTAGAATTTTGATAGGAATTGTGTTGAATGTGTAGATTAGTTTTGGTAAGATGACTATTTTTATTATGTTATTCTACCAACTCATTAACATGGCCAATCTTTCCATCTTTTGATATCTTTCTCAGTTAATTCACAGACTTGAAGTTTTTGTGATATTAATCTATTACTTGTTTGGTTAGGGTTACCCCAAGATTATATATATGTATATAATTTTTATATATACATATATAAGTGTATGTGAGTGTGCACACATGAACACACACACACACACACACACACACACATATTAAACCAACAAGTCAATATGAATCCAAAGGTTACTATGAAGGATGTTGTTCATCTGATTTATTTCTTTGTCCATTTTTCATTATCAAACAAATAGATGGAACTATAAAAAGATCATCCTGAGCCAACCAACCCAGACCCAGAAAGACAAACATTATATGTATTCACCTATAAGTAGATAGTAGCTATTACATAAAGAATAATCATACTACAGAGAGACTAAGTAAGAAGGAGAGCTCCAGGGAGGATTGATGGATATCCCTGGAAAGAGGAAATGGAATAGATTTTTGGATAGATTGGTGGTGAGTGAGTTGGAAACAGGAGGGATTAGTTTGGCAAGGAAGAACAACTTGAATAGGGAAAATTTAAGGTAATGTGGAAACTTAGTAGTGGAAAGTTTTTGGAATCTATGAGGGTGATGTAGTAAGGACTCCTGGCAATGGAAAATATGGAGCCAAGCAATCATGTATACTCAGTCAAGGCTTCCAGCTTATGGAATGGGAATCCACCTTAGCTATTAAATTTTCGACCTATAACCTGTCCTGCTCAAAATCAAATGGGGGCTCACAGCTTGTGGGAGTGGCCAAACAACAACTGATCTAACTTGAGGCCCAAGCCACAAGAGGAAGCTCCTGGCTGACTCTGCCTGAATCGCCAGAAACTGAAAGCTAGATGTTCTACCAAGTGTAGAAACAAACAAGAATAAGAAAAAAAATCCTAATTATCTCCTCTCTTATACTCAGAGACCAAGGCCTAATGGAATCTTCATCAGAGAGGCTTCCTCTGCTAGCAAATGCAATAACTCACAGACAAACTTTAAGTGAAACTCAGAGAACACCACAGAAGGGGGAGAAAGAATGGTAGGAGCCAGAGGGATAAAAAACATGATCCACAGAATCAACTAAGTAGGGCTCACAGTCATTCACAACAATCACAGAACCTGCATGGGTCTACACTAGGTCCTTTGCATACATACTATGATTGTTTAGCTTGGGGTTTTTGAGGGACTCCTAATAGTGGGATTTGGGGTGTCTGACTCTTTTGCCTGTTCTTTGGAACATCTTCCTGTTTCAGGGTTGCTTCATCTAACCTTGATATGAAGGTCTGTGCTAGTCTTATTATATCTAGTTATGCCATATTCAGCAGAAATACCTGATATATCTGCACTTTTCTGAAGGGAAACAGAGGAACAATGGGTGTGAGGGAAAGTAGGTGAGAGTTGGGGGGTGCTGATAGGAGTGGGGAGAGATAAAATTGAGTTTAGAATGTATTGTATGAGAGAAGAACAAATAAGAATAAAACCAAAAACAAACAAAATTGTATTGAATTTGAAAAGCAATAGCTCCAGGGAAATCTTCAGAATTAATTTTAAGTGAAATACCAGATTGACCAGATAAAGTTCAATAGGCAGTCACTATTCTATTCTCAGAATGAGAGGAAAAAATCATACACAGAAAATTAACAAGGGTGCTAAAGGTTTAGCTACTAAGCTATATCCATGGTTCAGTAGAAAGTAATTGTGTTAGAATCTCAGCTCACATCTGGACAGACCACACCAGGCCAATACAGTTCTACGTGGGAGGTTTATTGTGGGAGAAGAGGGCAAAGGTGGCAATGAAGACAAAGGGGAAGCAGAGAGAGCAAGTCAGTGGGGCTTGTCTTTTAATTAAGTTGTGATATAATCACTCACAGGTAAAGGTGGTAGGTGAGCTAAGTGGATTCTGGGAATGTATGGAGATTGCCATGGTAACACATGTGGGGGTCCCTGTTGCCTGTGAGGGACTCATTGGGTTCAGAGAGATGATTTGCCAAGCTGGTTTCTGGTATCAACAGTAATGAAATCTCAAGCCTGCTGCAACCATGCCCAACATATATCTGTGGAAATGTCAACTGAATGAATACATATGCTCTATACAAGTTGAGAAAATTACATGGCAAACTATTACTTTTATACATATACATATAAATGTGTGCAAATATACACACACATGCACACACATACATATATAAACAAAGAAGGCACTATGAGTCCAAATGTTATAATTGATTGCTTAAGTGACAGTTAATTCAATGATATATCATAAAAAGAATTCAAGGGATGATAAGATTGAACCAGAGAAACTATAAGGTGTATTAAATGAGATGACAACGACATATAGCAAGGATATGAGTAGTGCACTAATAGATGAATTAAGTAAATGTACAAAAATATTTTAAAATTCAAACTAACATTTTGGAAATTAAATATACAACAATTCACATAAAAACTCAGTAAGGTATCTTATAAAAAAGGTTTCAAATAGAAGACTTGATATCAGAATTTGAAGACAAACCAGAAAAATTGGATTTCAAACTATGACAAAGATGATACAAGAAGGGAGGATAAAAAAATAATAAAAACCCAAAAAATACCAACAAAAGGTAAAATTTACAATGTGTGGACACAGGCTGAGAAACTGGACACACCATAGGCATCAAAAGCATTTCAGATCAAATTACAGAAAAAACTTCACAAAATACAGGAGAAATACAGTATCCTGATACAGGAAACAGTAATAATGCCAGACAGACGGTATCAGAAAAGAAGCTGCCCATGTTGGATTTCCTCTGAAATCTGAAGTATACAGAACAAAGAAGGAAACTGATAGTTGCAAGAGATATGCATGTTCTGTACAAAGACTCTAGTCATAATAACAATAAGTTTCTCTATACACACCCTAAAAAGAGGGATTTTCAGTGATAGATTTGAAAATAGAAACAGTATCTGCCAACCCAATTATTATACCAAATAAAGTTATCTCTCAGATTTTAACAAATTAATTTATTTCTCAAGCCGGGCAGTGGTGGGCCACGCCTTTAATCCCAGCACTTGGGAGGCAGAGGTGGGCAGATTTCTGAGTTCAAGGCCAGCCTGGTCTACAGAGTGAGTTCCAGGACAGCCAGAGCTATACAGAGAAACCCTGTTTCAAAAAAATTTTTTTTTCTCAGAGTCTAAAACCTTCTGTGAGCAGCTTCCCTGTTGTGGACGGAGATCCAGCTCCTTAGGCCTCAAACTTGAACTCAAAGTACTGTTCGTCAAAGTAGTGGATGCAGAGATAACCATCTCCACTACCACTGCTGTATGTAGCTTTTGCCATCAGGATGGGAGGCAATCCTGTTGGTAGGTCCAAAGTGGTCTTTGACTCTTCCAAACTCTTCCTCAAAAGCCAAGTGGAAGAACCTGTCCTCAACTTGCCAATCCTGGTGGAGGTTGAGGTTACATTCATGGCTTTCTGACCACTTCCCAGAATGACATGGTCATAGATGGGAAAGAGAGCAGCCGAGTTGATGGGACATTCTCTTCAGAAAGTCTTCTGATGTTCAAGACTTGTGGAATCAAAGAGCTTAGCTGTGTTGTCTTTGGATGCAGTGACAAACATGGTCAAGTCTCTCAAGAACTGGATGTCATTGATCTGCTGAGAGTGCTCCTTAACATTTACCAACATCTTTCTAGACATGGCACAATACTGGATGAGCTCTCTCCTCTCGTGGCCTGTGATAATGCACTCCCCCAGGGGTCCCCAGATGGCATTGGTGATCTTGGAATCATTACATGGATCTTCCTGTAGGGCTTGCTGCTGTCAATCTGTCTTGGATCTCATAGATCAAAGAATCTCACAAAACACTGGTACCCCATCTGCTTGTCTGTGGAGAACATGATGCTGTTCCCCCAAAGCCAAAGCCACCAATCCAGACAGTTGAGTTGGTCTTGAGTAGAGGCAGCTGCTTCCCTGTTTCACACTCCCAGAGATGACAGCTGTTGTCAGCTGAGCCAGTAAGGACATGCTTGGTGTCCCAGTCAGCACCAACATACCACATGGCTCCAGTGTGGCCCATATAGGTTCCTAACCTCTCACCAGAGTACCACAATTGACTATAGGGCCTTTAGCCACAGTGAAGTGGAGGTCTCCTTCGTGGTTGTACTTGATTTGTGTGACGGACCACTCATTGCCCTGATGCAGGATTGGTTTCATCCTGGCAGTGACGTGAGGAGAGAGACAATCTATCTCTTATATTTTAAAGACACTGAAAAACATGTAATGATAAACACATGTGGCAGGCACTAATAGCCACTGAGACAGCACTATGGAAAATACCTAAAGAAATCTTCTACACTGAAAAGTAAAATGACTAAAGAGGTCACAAGAATATACAGACAACATTAAATTACTAGAAAAACAAAGGTCAGAAATGTATCAAGTCTTACAAAAACCACAAATTGACAAATACATAATGTTCAAGAAATAATTCTGGATATTAATGGTCCCATTCTTTGATCCAAAGACACAAGTAAAGAGATTGCTTTAAGAAGGAACCAGTACTTTTTGTCCACTAGAAGTGCACTACTTGCATAAGATAGGGACAGTACCATGAACAAAGATGTGAAAATAGCATTCCAAACAAATGGAACCTGAAAGAAAAAAGTTATAGTTTAATATCTCTGATTAACATGAATGGGGATTTTTCACCTAAATGTTTCCAAACAGAATTAAACAGATTATCAGAAAGATTGATATCAGGGGCCAGATAGGAGCATGTTGAACACAGGAACAGGGGAGCAGTGGGGACAAGATCCTTCCAGTCACCATCTGCACCCAGAGCTTGGGCTGTTCCAGAGCCCTCTGTACAAAAGTTCCACCATGAGAAAGCTGATCGCCCAGGAGTGCTGACACAGGCTTACAGATACACAGGAGGGACAAGCACCAGCCAGAGATAGAAAGACCATCTGATACCAGATAACCAGATGGAGAAAGGCAAACACAAGAATCTTACCAACAGAAACAAGGCTACTTGACGTCATTACAACCCAGTTCTCCCACCACAGCAAGTCCTGTATAAACCCCAACATGCCAGAAAAGCAAGATGTGGAGTTAAAATCACATCTCATGGTGCTGATAGAGGATTTTAAGAAGGACATAAATAACTCCCTTAAAAAAATACAGGCGAACACAGGTAAAGAGGCAGAGGACCTTAAAGAAGAAACACAATAATTCCTTAAAGAATTACAGGAAAATACAGCCAAACAGGTGAAGGAATCAAACAAAGCCATCCAAGATCTAAAAATGGAGGTAGAACCAATAAAGAAATCACAAAGAGACAACCCTGGAGATAGAAAACCTAGGAAAGACATCAGGAGCCATAGATGAATGTGGTGCCTGGTGACTCACTGCTGCGGCCTGGGTCTCTCTCTCCTGCTGAATCCTGTGGCAGGGCATGTTAATCAAAAAGGAGGCAATGTATAAATGAGATATTTTATTATAGGAAAGAGAAAATAGGCTGGTCAAGTAGAGAGAAGTAAAGGAGAGGAAGGAGAGGAGAAGAGAGAGAGAGAGAGAGAGAGAGAGAGAGAGAGAGAGAGAGAGAGA
>JADRCD010198604.1:0-25791 GCA_019843815.1 Montemys delectorum | reverse complement strand
TAGATATAGATATAGATATAGATATAGATATAGATATAGATATAGATATAGACCTTGAGGTTAAAGTAGGGCAACAGCAACTACTTTTTCTTAAAGGTTTTGTACAAGTTTGTCCTTGGTTCCCTGAAGAAAGTACAGCAAATTTAACAACCTGGAAGAAGGTAGAAGATTGGGGAAAATCTTCAAAACTATTATGATGTACATGAACCAGGTAAAGTGCTCATAGATACCTTTAGTCTTTGGATTTGATTAGGGATAATTTAGATCCTAGGCATGAGAGGGAAGGATGGATTCAGGGTAGCAGTCTCTATCTGGGGACACTTCAATTAAGGAGAAAGAAAGTGAAACTAAGCCATCTGCCCCTACAAGTGGTCTGTATATACTGAGCCAGGATTTGGGCTGACCCCTAATAAGGCAGAGAAAGAGACCCTAGATGTGGGAGATGCCGGACCACTGGAAGTGGAATCCCACAGATATCATAGGTAGGAAAATTCCTCCTCACTTGTTGCCTACGTGGAATCTGAAACTCCTTCCAAGGATAGATTATTTAGAGAGGAAGTGCAACAACTGCAAAACACTTACTTCATAGTCTGTGCATGTGCAGCAGTTACAGGCTCTGCAAGCTCAAGGGGAGTTCTTGGAAAAAATCAGAGTAGATTCCAAGGCTGAGAGCTAGTAAAATCCCAAGTATCCTAGCTAGACTGGATCTCTTGAGAAATGAAGCTGTTAGTCATAGCAATAGTTGAAAAATCATCTGAGAGACAGCTTTTGAGTGGGCCACAGAGGCTTTTATTGCCCTTAGAAGTGACCTTGAAAGAGGCTACCAAATGTGCAGATGATATTCAGAGATTTCATTTTGCCAATCCACTTACAGAGCAGCTCGATTCTCAAGGTAATATCGTCAGAGCTTATAAACCTCAACCATTTACACAGCTATAGTCATTAAAAACTTGTGCATATTATGAGTCAACAACCCCATTTACTCAGGCTGTGCTCTAATCATTGGCCATAGAGACCCTCCCTCTTGGGGATTAGGAGCAATTGGCAAGGATATGTTTGTCAAGAGGAGAGTTTTTATTATAGAAATCAGAATTTGCTAAGCAGTGTCAAAATACTGCCAGGATCAATCAAGCACAGAAGATACCTCATATGTTTGAGATGCTAGCAGAAGAGGTGCAAAATCCTGAGACTGCTCAACAGTTAAATTGTAATCCAGCTGTTTATATGCTGGTTAATGCTGCAGCTAAGAAATACTAGTATAAGCAACCTTCTACAGTGAGGCAGGGTCCTGCCACGCACACTCATCTACGCCAGTCACATCTGCAGTATCGGGCGTAAAAACCTGATCAAGGGCAAGAGGCAATAAGGACCCAAAAGAGAAACTGTGCCTCCTGGGTATACAAGATAGTCGCTGGTATCTCCTAACATAGATGTGTTCCAGATCAGTCTTTCCAATCGTCAACATGCCCTCATATTTAGGCATAAAGGTACCCCAAGAAATTATTCGTTTATGGCTAAGATTGTGCTTGTTTCCTGGCCAGCACGATATCTCCAATATATCTTAATTCAATTCCAAGCTATCCTTAGCTTGGAATTTCTCTCAAGGAATCTGCCTGTCAGACAGGTTTTGTCTTTAGAGTTAGCAACAAAGGTCAAGCACATACCTTAGGGCAGCCCCATAATAGTCAGAACTGTATTACATACTAGAGAGTAATCCAAGAGCTTCCCTCCAGAGAAGCAGAGAATTAGCAGGAAATGCCTTCCCTCCAGTGAAACTAGGGAATTAGCATAGGAATACCAAATTAGCCCCAGCAGGGAGGGCACCATTACTTTCTTCCACCTGCTTCACACTTGGCTACCTAATTCTACCGACCTTTTGTAGGGGTCACTTGCCTACGTGACTTCAGTCTTGCACCCCTTGCTGTAACCCCCACCCATCTACGTGTCTCTTGTCATTTTCCCTGTTTCCTGTACACCATATAAGCCTGCTTCTCACTTTGTGCTCTCTCTTGGATTCTCTCTTGGATTTGGAACCTCTCTTGGATGGGGACTTGCACCGGAACTTAGATGAACTAGAACTTAGTACGCAGTCCCCGGGGCCCAGTGTGCTTGGGCCTGGGGGATCCAGCGCCTATCCAGAGGAGATGGCTGCTGCTTAGACCCAGTGTGTTTCAGGTCGCCTCAGATGTACCTCAATTGCTGAGCTGCCAGATTTATCATCTCTCTTTTGCAATGACTGTAAAAGTCTGATGCTACTTCTAAGAAATACATTCAGATCCTGTACTTCATGTGTCGTCTCTACTATCATTTCTTCACCTACGCCTCATCGACCTGACTAGGACCCCATTTCTCCCATGGGTTGAGATAGACCCAGATCAGCCGGCCTGCAATCTGGTATTTCCTACTACTTCTCTGAAATGTACAGACTGATCCACCTTACTCCTATTTCAGACATAAGTTGTATCCCAAGATTATTGTCCTGCAAAAAGTCCAAATCAGGTAGGATGGATTGAAATCATTAAATGATTTTCAAAAATTATGGGAAGACATAAATTGGATTAGACCTCATTCAAAAATTTCTACAGGGGAGGTAAAACTTCTTTTTTGATATTTTGAGGGCATTCGTGATCCAACTTCTGATTGGGAAATAATAGCTTCTGGTAGACAGGGTCTGCATAAGGGGAAGAAATCTATTGAGAAAGAGTGAATACACTATATAGATTATGTGCAATGATGAGTAGTTATGTTCTTGCTACTGTCCATAGACCTATCACAGTAGTATGACAATTGTTGCTTGTCTAATACAAATAATTCAAGAAGAAGATTCTAAAAATATTTTGGGAAAGAACACTTTTACAAAACAACAAATTGAATAATTATTTCAAAATATGAATGCATGGGCCATTGCTTTTATGCAATAACCTGGAGTCATAAATAGTCATTATCCTAAAGATAAATGATTACAGTTTGTGAATAAGCATGGATTAGTATTCCCTAAAATAATATAGGCAGACTTCTATACCCAGAGCTCAGGTAATTTTTACTGATAGATCCTCTAATGGTCCCACAGCACATGTGATTCAGAGTAAAGCATATAAAAATTTTACTCCCTCAGTTTCAGCTCAAGTTGTAGAGCTCTGAAGCTGTTGAAGCTGTATTTCAAAAAATGGATGCCTGTCCTTTACGTTTGGAAACTGATAGTCAATATATTGCCAGGGCTTTACAAATCTTAGAAATGGTTGCTTACATTTTATAGCTAACAATCTGGTTCAAGATCATTTTTCTAAAATACAAGGATGTTTCCAAGCATGCAACCAAGCAGGTTATGTAGGGCATATTCAAGCTCATTTAGGACTCCTGTGGCCTCTTTCAGAAGACAATGTTATGGGACATAAATCAACTAAATTGAGAGGTCTTTCACACGTTGAACTCAAGCAACAATCACATGCTTTGTATTATAAAAATAGTCTAAGCTTAAGAAAACATTTCACATATCTAGGGAACCTACACAACAAATTGCTTGCCAGTGTGTCTCCTGTCCTGAATATTATTCAGTATGTCATTATGGGCTTAATCCTAGAGGTCTACTTACCAATCATTTGTGGCAAATGGATATTACACATGTACCTGAATCTGGTAGATTAAGGTATGTACATCTTTCTATAGATACTCTTTCAAGTTTCATTATGACCACTGACCAAACAGAATCCACTAGGCATGTCAGTTCTCATTGCTTAAAGTGCTTTGTCATAGTAGGATATCCTAACATGATTAAGAGGGATAATGGATCTGGGCATTTAGGTAAACCTTTTCAGTTCTTCTGGCCCAATTGTCTATTGTGGACCATGAAAAAGCAATCTGTGTTTTGATTGAGCAAGTCTCAACTTTCAGAGACCCAGTGAAAGATTTCACAAGGGACAGAAATAGTAGAGATAGGTTCCCAGATCCAGGCTGATTCTATGTGTCCTCCAACTCCACAAGCCTGTGCTATCAATCACATAAACAATGCCCCATGCTCCCAGCATTCTGGCTGGACTCTACCCCCAGTCATCTGACAACAGCCAGGTATACCTCACCCCACAGACAGATAGCCCAACCCACCATATAAGGGGCAGTTTACCCCCTCCCCTCTTTCTTCTCTTCTCCTCTTCTCTTCTTCTTCTCTCCATTCCCCCTTATCCTCTTCTTATCTTTGCTTTCTCCTTTGCCCTTCCCCCTCTCCATGCCAGCCATTTCAGCCAGCCCCTACTTTTCTATATCTTCTCTCTCCTTTCTACAAAAAAAATCTTACAAATATACATTACCTCCTTTCAACTAGGCCCACCATATGGGCCTGGCACATGCAGCCGCAAGACAGACTGAGAACTCCTGTGCCTAGCTTGCACCTGCCATGCCTGGACCACTGGGTCACTGGTTTCCTGCCTCTGCCCACTCTTTCCCTTTGGCCTCGGAGCAGACTGAACTGCCCTGAGGCCCCCAATTTGTTCTCGGCTACTCTGCCTTGTTCAGCATTGCCTGGGACTCCCAAGGAACAAGAACCTGTGACTCCCTCAACTGTTCTTCCCATGCTCTGAGGACTGGGATGCAGATGCCCATCCAGTGGCAGAGTGGGGTGCAGGAACAGACACTTGAGTCTGCGCTCAAGTATTGGACCTCTGGTGGGACTCAAGTCATTCTTTCCCAATCCCTTTCATATCCCCACTGCAAGGCCCAATTGCTGTCCCTGACAGTCTATTACTGAAAAAGTGGGTATTCCATACTATCCACAAGGACAGGGAATTGTGGAATGAGTCCATGGAGCTTTAAATATATGTTACAAAAAAAAAAAAAAAAAACTTTAAAAGGGGCAGTTGTATATTTCTTCACTGCAAAATAGTTTAAATCATGTATTTCTATTATTTTATTTTTTGACTTTTGATGGCGAGGGTTACTCTATTGCTGAGCATCTATGGCACACTACAACTCAGCATACATATGCCCAGGTGAAATGGAAGAACAAATACCCTTACTGTCATATGTCATGGTCCCAATCCTGGGCATATACCTAAAAGATGCTTCACCCACAAGGACATGTGTCCCACTATGTTCATAGTAGGGTTATTTGTGATTGCCAGAAGATAGATACAACCCAGATGTTTCTAAATAGAAGAATGGATACAGAAAATGTGGGCCATATATATAATAGAATCCTATTCAGCTATTTAAATAGAGGACATCATGAATTTTGCAGGCAAATGGATGGAATTAGAAAATCTGAGGGAGAGTCAGTCCCATAACACCCAGGGGAAGCTCCATTCCCAGGCACTCTGACACTCTCAGGATCAGAGGTGAGGAGGACCCAACATCTGTCCCAACACCAGGAGTAACTGAGACCAGCAGGACCAGGCACACAGGAAGTCTGCCAACAAAGTGCCTTGGGTTCCTTCTAGTCTCTTGGGGCTGGTGTCCTGAAAAGACCTTGGGCACAAGCTCTGCTGCCAGTCCCACAACCCCCAGAGGTAGCTCCACTCCCAGGTGCTCTGATACTCTCAGGATCAGAGGTAAGAAGGACAAAACATCTGTCCCAATACCAGGAGTAACTAGGACCAGCGGGAACAGGCACACAGGAACTCCACCTACAGAGTGGCTCGGGTTCCTTCTGGTCTCTGAGCTGGTGTCCTGAGCAGATCTTGGGCCCAGGCTCTACAGCCAGTCCCACAACACCCAAAGGAAGCTGGTGCACTCTCCGGTATCAGAGGTGAAGAGGACACAATATCTGTCCCAACACCAGGAGTAACTGGAACCAGCAGGACCAGGCACACAGGAACTCTGCCAACAGAATGGCTCAGGTTCCTTCAGGTCCCTCTGGGCTGAGCAGACCTTGGGCCCAGGCTTCACAGCTAGTCCCACAACACCTAGAGGAAGCTGCTGCATTCCCAGGTGCTCTAACAAGCCCAGGATCACAGGATCCCAGAATCACAGGATCACAGAGACAGCTTGATTCTGAAAAGTTCTGACACGACCAGGATCACAGGAAGGACAGGCTCCAGTCAGATTTAGCAAGGGCAGATAGCACTAGAGATAACCAGATGTCAGGGGGCAAACACGAAAATAAAAAACACTTCTCATAATGATGATACAGGACTTTAAGAAAGACATAAATAGCACCCCTAAAGAAATACAGGAGAACACAGGTAAACAACTAGAAGCTCTTAAAGAGGAAACACAAAAATCCCTTAAAGAACTACAGGAAAACATAATCAAATAGGTGAAGGAAATGAGCAAAATCATCCAGAATCTGAAAATGGAAATAGAAACTCTAAAGAAATCAGAATGAGAGACAACCCTGGAGATACAAAACCTAGGAAAGAAATCAAGAGTAGTAGATGCAAGCATCACCAACAGAATACAAGAGATAGAAGAGGGAATTTCAGGGGCAGAAGACACCATAGAAAACATTGACACAACAGTCAAAGAAACTGCAAAAAGCAAAAAGCTCCTAACCCAAAACATCCAGGAAATTCAGGATGCAATGAGAAGACCAAACCTAAGGATAATAGGTATAGAAGAGAATGAAGGCTCCCAATGTGATGGGCCAGTAAATATCTTCAACAAAATTATAGAAGAAAACTTCCCTAACCTAAAGAAAGAGATGCCTATGAACATACAAAAAGCCTACAGAACTCCAAATAGACTGGACCAGAAAAGAAATTCCACCTGTCACATAATAATCAAAACACCAAATGCACTAAACAAAGAAAGAATTTTAAAAACAGTAAGGGAAAAAAGGCAAGTAACATATAAAGGCAAGCCTATCAGAATTACACCAGACTTCTCATCAAAGACTATGAAAGCTAGAAGATCCTGGGCAGATGTCATACAGACCTTACAAGAACACAAATGCCAGCCCAGGCTACTATACCCAGCAAAACTCTCAATTATCATAGATGAAGAAATCAAGATATTCCATGACAAAACAAAATTTATACAATATCTTTCGACAAATCCAGTCCTACAAAGGATAATAGATGGAAAACATCAACATAAGGAACAAAACTACACCCTAGAAGAAGCAAAAAAGTAATCTTTCAACAAATCCACACAAATCTAATTCCATCCTTTACAATAAAAACAACAGTAAGTGACAACTACCTTTTCTTAATATCTTAATATGAAATTAATATTACCAACATATCCTAATTGATTGAAATCCAAATGTATGAGAAATTGGAAATTTCTTGATTGTCATCCAATGGTCTCTCTAATTTGGTAATTGGAGAAATAGGTCCAATATTGTACAATCTATATACACTTTCAGCTTGTTTGTGACAGTGTCTTACTGTGTACAACATAAGGGTCTTGAAATCTTGCTTCTCCTATCTCAGCCTCTCTACTAGTAGTACTGTTTATTTCATGTTATTACACTATACTATGGTTTTCAGAACAGCTTATATATTTCAAAAGTATTTATATACCCAAGAGAGACATAGACAATTAACTTGGGAGGTGGCTTGTAGGAAAGAGAACAACAAAGAGTGAGACTGAATGCTTTGCTTGACATTTCTAGCTCTTGTATCAAGTTTAAAGAAGAGGACTTTATAAGTTACACCTTCTCTGAGATGAATGCTTTTCCAAATATGACAGCCAATGAACCAGATTCTTACCCACACCTAATGTCTGTGCCACCCTCCAAGCAGAATCATTGTTCACTGAAACAGTTGGTGAATGACTTTATGAATAGACCATCTTAATACCTAAACCATTTCTTAAATGAATGTAACCTGTTCTCTGTGGGCTGAGAATAAAGTCACTCACTCAAGTCAAATAGTTTTGACTTAGCAAAAAGTCTGTATCCAAAAATTGTGCCTACAATTCATTCTTTGGTGCAGCAGAACTGTCAACTCTCAGCTTAGCTATGACAGAGGTAAAAATCCTTTAGGGATTTCAAGGGTCATTGAAGTACATCCTTACTACAGTGAAATCCAGTGTCTAAAAATTGTTCTTATTTTGGGCTTGTACCACAGTAAGAGCCAAGATTTTAAACTCTATTAAATACAAAACAAACAAACAAAAAGACTTTATGTATTTCTATTCATTTAAGAAAATACTAGTAGTGATGTATTATTTTGAAATATACAGTTAATATGTTTGGAGTTATTTAAATTTTATATTGAGAAAAACGTATTTATTTTCAGTATTGCTGTAGACAAGCATCTACATAAGACTCTTAAATTGATTGTTGTTTTATATCAAACAACTTTTATAATACTCATTTTTATTGTTATAATATTTTATAAACTTTAAGAATATGACAAAAAAGATATTGTAGGTATTGAAGGGGGGTCTCTGGTAGGAGTTGGGGTGCAAAAGGGAAACAAGAATGTGATTCAATTTACTTAAAATATGTTTTTAAATGTTAAAAAATTCAGATAAATTGAAATCATGTAAATTTCTCATCATAATGTAATAAAAGTTAAAAAAAATAAAAAGAAAATGAGGTAACCCAGACACCTGGTATATACTCACTGATAAGTTGATATTAGCCAAAAAGTACAGAATACCCATGATACAACTCACAGACCTTATTAAAGTTAATAAGAAGGAAGGCACAAGTGTGGATCCTTAAATCCCACTTAGATGGGGGAATAGAATAATCACTGAAGGTTGATGGAGGGAGAGACCTAGATGGGAGAAGGAAAAGGAGAGAGGGAAAGGGGGCAGGATCAGATATGGGGGAGACAGAACAGAAGCCCTGGGGGCCAGTAGAAGGAATGGAAATGTGCAGCTCAGGGAGATGGGGAGATTGAGGGTAGAGAGTCCCAGAAACCTAGGATGTAAGAGGCTCCAAGGACTCAATGGTTATTACCTGGGTAGGAGAAGGGAGAGAAGAGAGGAAAGGGGGCCAGGATCAGAGTTGTTGGGAGACAAAAGAGAAGCCCTGAGGGCCAATAGAAGGAATGGAAATATGCAGATCAGATGGTTAGGGATGGGGGTGGAGGGTAGAAACTCCCAGAAATCAGGGATGTGAGAGGCTCCCAGGACTCAATGATGATGACCTTAGCCAAAATGCCCAAAAGTAGGGAGATGGAACCTCAAGAGACCATTACTGGTAGATAGACATGAACCCCAGTTGAGGCATGGGTCCACCCATCCATCTTCAAAATTTTTGAAGAAACAGAATTATCTTCAATGAAACTCAACATGAGGAGGGAGATGTTCAGCCAAAAGAAGAAGAAAAATAAAGTGAGCATCCTCACTTGCCTACAAAGCTCTAAGCCTGGCAGATAATGCTGTGGATGCAGATCATTATATCAAATTTATATTCCTGAATACACAACTATGTTATAACCACCACCCACTGTAGAGTGCACTTATGTAGCTAAGATTGTTTTCTGTCCAGCTTGTTCTTTTTTCCCGTTGGAATGTCTGATAGTCTTTCCATCAATATTTGCCTCTGAAATGCATTGTTTACTTGAACAGTGCGAGTTGGAAGATATATTTTAAGATATCTTAGCCTTTGTCTATATCACAACATATATGTTCCTGGAAATTAAGCTCCCCCAGGGAAATCATCATTGGGCAATGCTGTACTATGTCTATATCACCAAACTGTGTGTGTGTGTGTGTGTGTGTGTGTGTTTGTGTGTGTGTGCTTATGTTAACACACCTTTAGATAGGTATCAGAAACTCTATAGTTAGAAATGGAGAGCCAAGCAGTGGTGGTGCATGCCTTTAATATCAGCACTTGGAAGGCAGAAGCATATGGATTTCTGAGTCCGAGGCCAGCCTGGTCTACAGAGTGAGTTCCAGGGCAGCCAGGGCTATACAAAGAAACCCTGTCTTGAAAAACCAAAAAAAAAAAAAAAAAGAAAGGAAGGAAGGAAGGAAGGAAGGAAGAAAGGAAGGAAGAAAGAAAGAAAGAAAGAAAGAAAGAAAGAAAGAAAGAAAGAAAGAAAGAAAGAAAGAAAGAAGGAAGGAAGGAAGGAAGGAAGAAAGGAAGGAAAGAAAGAAAGAAAGAAAGAAAGAAAGGAAGGAAGAAAGGAAGGAAGGAAGAAAGGAAGAAAGGAAGAAAGGAAGAAAGAAAGAAATGGAAGTAAAGTTTTGAAAGTACTCATGACAATAACTCATGTGGACTCACTATGTTTTCTCTTCCAAGTATAATTCAGAGAGTGTGTGTCGACTATGCTCCATTGCTAACGCAGTGTGGCTCATGTTACACCAGTCACAGAGACTAAATAAACAACCAGTACCTCTGTTCTTTTCTGTGGTATAACTCTAATAATTAGGCCAAATAGAGAAATTTTCTGCCTCATTCTGAGTCCAGAACCCAGCCCCAGTTCATCACTATCCATGAGAAACTAACTTGAGTGTTTGAGTTATTATACATGAACAACTTCTCTAAAACTTGTTTCCACAGATTGATAATGTCTGGTGTTTGCTTCTTTGATTTTACCCATCATTCCATGCATTGTTTCTGCTTATATGAGAACAAAGTAGTAGCTAAGAATAAGAATTATTTAAGTGAAAAGAAAGTAATTATTGTTACCTCGTTTCTTTCATTCTTATCATATAGACTTAGGAAAATTTTGTTGTTGCTGCTGCTTCTGGGGGCATTATTGTCAATTTTTTAAAGTCTTCTTTTATACCTCACTTTGGTTCTTTTACTTTTTTGCTTTTGTAGTTAGATTGTGACTACATAATGTTCCTGATTTCTTTTAGTTCCTTGAATAGCTCCCATGTAAACCCAATATTCTCCCTCAGTCTCTCTCTCTCTCTCTCTCTCTCTCTCTCTCTCTCTCTCTCTCTCTGTCTCTCTCTCTCTCTCTCACACACACACACACACACACACACAAATTCAGGATTAGTTGATTGTTGTTAACTCTTGATCTGTATATACTGTCTGAAAACACTCATACAAAAAAATTATAAATGTGCAGAATAAAAAAAACAACTAGGTCTATAGTTCCTGAGTCACCAGAGTTTTCATATTATTAATTACTTGATACAACTAATGTAGTTATCAAATTTTCCCTGACCATGTATTTATTTAAATGTGTATGTGAGTTTTGCATATACATGCATATATTTATTTACATTCATATATTTGAGATGAGATTTAGCTGCCACATGGGTGCTGGGAAATGAACTTTGGTCCTCTCAAAGTGCAGTCAGTTCTCTTATGTTCCCCTGGTTAGAAGTCATTTGTGTCTCAATTTTATATTCTAGATGCTTGCTTGTTTGTATGACTGCAGAAAATGTGGTACCACTAAAATGAACTCTAGGAAGAGAATGTAAAATTGTCCTTAAAATTATACACACATGTTTGTGTCTGCCCACACATGTGTTTGTGTATGCATGTATATGATGCATATGTATATGTATATATGTGTGTGTGATGAACTATGTGTTTTGTATATGTGTAGGTGAGTGTGTGAGTGTGTGTGTGTGTGTGTTGCCATTACAATTCAAATTTTCTAGAATAGAGTTACACTCAGTTTTGAGCAATTAGGTGCTAGAAATCAAACCTAATTGGTCTCCAAGAACAGTATATGCTGTTAAATGCTAGGTCATGTGAGTATCCCAAAGACAACAGTATAAAAAGAATCAAAATGCAAATACAATTTCACAAATTTTGATTCCAACCCACATTCTGTTTGACTTCTTAATGGTGTGAGTACATGTTGAAAGAGAATAATAGTGGAAAGGAGCATGACTAGAAAGGAAGGTCACATTCCCTTACTAGAGTTCACAATTTGAGAACAGTCATACAAAGATTCAAATATGCAGAAGATAAAGCTAGTGACTTCCAACCAAGGGCACTTAAGGGGACTATTCTTTGACAGTACCTGAGTTCACTTCCCAGAATTCCATGGTAGGTAACAATTATCTCAAATCTAGATAACTTATGATCCAAAGTCCTATTCTTGTCTCTGTGGTTCCTATTTGCAAATCATTAAAAAACCTTCTACAAGAAAGTTAATAAAATATTTTTTACAAAAGAAATCTACCATTTATTAGTGAGGTCCATGGAAATTTATATTAAAAATTTACCATTGCTGGGCAGTGGTGGTGCACGCCTTTAATCCTAGCACTTGGGAGGCAGAGGCAGGCAGATTTCTGAGTTCGAGGCCAGCCTGGTCTACAGAGTGAGTTCCAGGACAGCTGGGGCTACACAGAGAAACCCTGTCTCAAAAACAAAAACAAAAAAAAAATTACCATCATTCACAAACCCTATTTTATACAGTAGTAATAAGACCAATGATTTATTTCAAGATTAATGTGGCAAATGCAGAGAGTTTTGATGGCCAGAGTTACACAGGGCCATGCAGGAGGAATGATAAATGGCTTTAGAAGTCATGAAATAAGGCTCATCAGTTAGCACAACCACTATGGACACGCCTTGGTTAAGGTCAAATCCTGAAGACATCACACTGTTATGTAGTTCTGGTCTGATTGTTGTTACCACTTCCCTCTTAATCTAACAACAGTATGAAAACTCAAATGGAGCTTCCAGCACCTCACTGGGCATTATCAGTGGCACTCAAAATGATAGTGCTTGACCTTTTTCAGGCATTGCTGCTGGAACAGAGTAATGATTCACTCACCACCACCCTAGGAAAGAACTTAGAGATGTTGATTGTTAGCAATAACCACCAGCCTTAGAAAGTATTTGGAAAAATAGAATTGTTAATGAAGGTAGGTAAAGATATCTTTGCTACTGGCTCTGATGTAGAAAATCTTATGAAACAGTTTGAACTTCCAAAGGCATAATTTGATGAGTTAAGCTAGGGACTTTTTAAAGGGCACAGAAAAAGAAAAGTGACAGCACTGGCTGATGTGACTCTGAGGCTGACCGCTGATGATTGGTTTCTTACATCCGTTTTGTCCTCAACTTTGTGATATGATTTAATAAGAACAACAATGACATATACTCTAAGATCAAGAATCAATTAATGTGACCTCAAAATATTGCAAAGCTTCTATAAGGCAAAGGATACTGTCAATAGCACAAAACTGCAACCAACAGACTGAGAAAAGACCTTTACCAATCCTACATCCAATAGAGGGCTAATATCCAATATATACAAAGAACTCAAGAAGTTAGACTCCAGAGAACCAAATAACTCCATTAAAAATGGGGAACAGGGCTAAACAGAGAATTTTCAACTGAGGAAACTCAAAGGGCTGAGAAACGCCTAAAGAAATGTTCAACATTCTTAGCCATCAGGGAAATGAAAATAAAAACAACCGTTAGATTCTACCTCACACCAATAAGAATGGCTAAGATAAAAAACTCAGTTGACAGCAGTTGCTGGCAAGGATGTTAAGAAAGAGGAATACTCCACCATTGTTGGTGGTATTGCAAGCTGTTACAACCACTCTGGAAATCAGTCTGGTGGTTCCTCAGAAAATTTGACATAGTAGTACCTGAGGACCTAGCTATACTACTCCTGGACATATACCCAAAAGAAGCTCTAACATATAACAAGGACACATGCTCCATTATGTTCATAGCAAGATTTATTTATAATAGCCAGAAGCTGGAAAGAACCCAGGTGTGCTTCAACAGAGGAATAGATATAGAAAATGTGATACATTTACACAATAAAGTACTACTCAGCTATTAAAAATGATGAATTCATGAAATTCTTAGGCAAATGGATGGAACTAGAAAATATCATCCTGAGTTAACCTAATCATAAAAAAATACACATAGTATAGTAAAAGCTCCGAATACCCAAGATACAATTCACAGATCAAGTGAAGCTCAAGAAGAAGGAAGACCAAAGTGTGGGTGTTTTAGTCCTTCTTAGAAAAGGGAATAAAATACTCATGAGAGCAAATATGGAGACAAAGTACAGAGCAGAAACAGGAGGAAAGGCCATTCATAGATTGTTTTAACTGGGAATTCATCCCAGATACAGTCACCAAACTCCAACACAATTGTGGATGTTAAGAAATGCTTCCTGAAGGGAGCCTGATATGGCTGTCTCCTGAGAGGCCCTCCAAATACAGGGCCTTACAAATATACAGTCGGATGCTTGCAGCCAACCATTGCACTGAGTGCAGGGTCCCTGTTGTGGATAGCTGGAACTAATGGAAGAGTTAGAAAAAGGATTGAAGTATCTGAAGGTGTTTGCAAACTCATAGGAAGAACAACATCAACCAACCAGACCCCCAGAGCTCCCAGGGACTAAGTCATCAACCATGGATTACACATGGCTCTAGCTACATATGTAGCAGAGGATGGCCTTGCCAGGCATCAATGGGAGAAGAAGTCCATGGTCATATGAAGGCTTGATAGATGTCTCAGTATAGGGGAATCAAGAGCGGGAAGGCAGTTGTAGATGGGTGGGTGGAGGAACATCCTCATAGAAGGAAGGGGGTAGGGGATGGGATAGGGAGTTTCTGGAAGGGGAAAACTGGGTAAGGGAATAACTCCTGAAATGTAAGTTAATTAAAAAAGAAAAGAGAAAAGAAAGGAATTGCTAACTAGTTCATTTGCATTTAGAGTATTTAAAGTAAATATGACTCATTTTTAAGTAAAAGTGTAGATGTGTGATTATTTTAAGATACTTATAACGTTATTTTTAAAGAAAAATAATAAAATAATCACTCCTTTTTTTGTAGTTGCAGATTGCTGCCTGCTAGTAAGAGAAACTGGCTGAGAAAAATACCTTGATTGCTTACGTTTTGTTAATCTATAACAAGACACTTTTTTCTTTACTTATACTATGTAATACAAGTTTTGTAAAGGTATTGGGAAAATAGTTTCGTTCATATCATTCAGTAGAAGAAAAATAAATCATAATCTTATACTGCCTGAAATACTTTTATGGAATATATAAGCCAATGGAGAAAGAATAAAGTGATAGGAAAATTGTTCTTTCCACCTATCAACTAAGTGTATGTATGTGCACGTATAAAGTTTGTATGGGAGTATGTTGGAACTTCATTCTTTCCACCTTCCACCTTCCAAGAATGTGTGTGTTTGTATGTTTGTCTGTGTGCGTGCGTGTGTGCGTGTGTGCATGCGTGTGTGTGTGTGTGTGTGTGTGTGTGTGTGTGTGCATGTGTGTGTGATTATGTGCATAAATAAATTCTGGAAAATTTGGAGCCCAGAAGAGACTATCTGGTTCTTTAAAACTCTTGCTACAGGTGGTTGTTAACAGTGGTTGGTGGGATTGAGTATTGAGTCATTTCTTCTACAAGAGCATTGCATGGTATTAATTGCTGAGACATCAAGCCATCTCTTGAAATATTCTATCCACCTGTTTATAAAAAATATTCTTCTCTCCTCTATGTTCATAGAACTCCTCTGACTCCTAGAATGAATCAGGATTGTAATTCTCTTTCTGGCAAAGAGGACAATTATTGGAAAACATTGTGGATAATTATAGGAGACAATGTAGACCTCAGTAGACATGATATTTCTAGCAAAATCATAAAAGGAAACAGAGTCATTTCAAAAACAGAGAGGTATGACAATGTAATCAAGTATTTGATGATTATAAACCAACTATACATGTGTCAGTTAGAATTTATGAAAGGTGAGCACGGGAAGATGATTTCTCCCTGATCATTTGAAGAGAATTTCTGTGCGGTATAAACAGTATTGTGTAACATTTGGGAACGAAGATGCATATCAGCATCCCTGTAGTGGAGGCCAAAGTGGAGAAGATCTCCACAGTCACCATGACCTTGCCTTTGGTGCTATGATAGACAGGAAGGAAAGTGACCCAGACACTGCAGAACACCAGCATGCTGAATGTTATAGACTTGGCTTCATTGAAGGCACCTTTCTCAAAAGGAAAGCCAGAGTGAAGCACTCAAAGGCCAGGCAGACCAGGTATCCCAGGACACAGTAAAAAGCAGTGACTGAACCCTTGTTGCAAACAATGATGATGTGACCATGCTCTGATCGTGCATCAATGTCAACAGAAGGAGGAGAAACACCTAGCCAGATTGCACAGAGAATAACTTGGATAAAAGTACAGATCAGAATGATGTAGTTAGATGCCCCTGAAACAAGAAAGTACTTCTTCATTCTTTGAGGGGCTATGACTTTAAATGCCAGTACAACAGTAATTGTTTTGGCCAGCACAGTAGAAACAGCCACAGTGAATACAACTCCAAATGTGACTTGTTGTAGGATGCATGTGGCTGAGTTTGGATGTCCAATGAAGAGCAAGGGGCAGAGGAAACAAAAAATGAGGGAGATGAGCAAGATGTAGGTGAGAGTGTGGTTATTGGCCTTAACTATGGGAGTACTGTGGCGCTTCACAAAGACCCCAAGAACAACAGTTGTAAATGCAGAGAAGCACAAAGCCATTAAAGAAAGTGTCATCCCCAAGGTGTCTTCATAAGTTAGAAATGTAAGAGCTTTGTGAATGCAGTGATTGTGTTCTGTGTTAGCATATTCGTCTTCTGGACACAGGACACACAACTCCATATCTAATGGAAAAATGAAGGTATTATTAGTGTAGCTTCAGCAATTTTACTGTCAGCATAGTTCATCTAAGTGTACAGAAGAAGTGCTTCAACATGTGAATCTGGTTGCTGAAAATACATTCGAGGTCATTGCTGCATAAAATAATTGATTCTATTTTTTAATGCTTCTAATTGTTATGGTAAGCAAAAGCAACAAATATTTTTTTCTATTTTACTATATTGTTGTAGTCATTTATCATGGGTGTGTATATTTACAAGTGCATTTACAAGTAAAAGTAATAAACATTCTCATGAACATGAGAGTAACTGGATTTATATGGGTGAGGTATGAGGCTGAGAATAAGAAGTAAAGTTTATATGAATATATTATCAATGTTTGTAACTGCAAAAAAAACCAAAAATCATTTCTAGTTTTGTCCTCTTTTGACTTTTGTAATACCATATTCTTGAGGCTTTTTCATAAAAATCAGTAACCCTATCACTGAAGGTATAAAGCTCTGTAGTTCCCACCATTATGTGCGTAGGAAATCTGATTGCCATTGCACTGAATCATTGGATAATTGCAATAAGGGATATGCTTCCAAGGTTTGAAGTCTTTTAAGTAGAACAATGCTTTTGTCAACAGCCATTATCATTTAATTTGTTTGAGGAATTAGAAATTTAACTTGGTTGTGAAGAGAATGTGTTGCTCTCAGAGAGTATGTGATTTTGGTTCCCAGCACCAATGTCAGGTGTATTCAAAGAGCCTTGTTGAATTACTTATGTGTACATTTTATGTAGAACTTCATGAATATCAGAAAATAACAGGTAGGAGTTTGTTACCTCTTATTATATGGGTTCTGGAGATAAACTGTCATCTTACATAGTGGGAAAGGATTTAACTGCTAAGCAATCTTACTGGCCATAAAAGCCTTTAAGGACTTCCATTTAATTATATATGATGATGCACCAAAGGATGGAATAACTGCATGCCTGCCAATTATATTCATCCTGACTAAATAGCTATTTGACAAATATGGGCTATGCAACTGTCAATACCATTTGAAAATTGTGCCTAATTCCTTTCAGGACAAAACAATTTTAATGTATGCTATTGTGGAAAATATTAACTAGGTACTATATATACTAGTATTGAATAGAGGACTCCTAATATTAACACATTATATACCAACAGTGATTCTCAGTTTTCTACACTTCAAATAGCACTGAACATTTGAAAAAAAAAAGGCCAGGCGGTGGTGGGCACACATTGTTATTCCCAGCACTTGGGAGGCAGCAACAGGCAGATTTCTGAGTTCTAGGGCAACCTGGACTACAGAGTGAGGTCCAGGACAGCCAGGGCTATACAGAGAAACCCTGTCACAAAACAAAACAAGACAAACAAAAACAAAAAAACAAAAAACAAAAAAAAAGAAAAGAAAGAAAAAAGTCTCTTTATTATACCAAATTTCTCATGTCATGCTTAACAGTTCCTGATAACTTTACAAACTATCATGTGCCCTCTTCACGAGTCTTTCGGAGGGCTTGGGCTTGGTTTCCTCTAGCCCACATGCCTGATTCTGTCTTCCATGTGCTTTACTACTTGACAGGTGTGCATAAAGTTATGTAAGGGTTCATACATCAAGACAATATAAATAAATCATTTAAACACTCATGATCTACACATATTTTAGAGAGAATTAATCACTAGAAAAGATCTTTTCTGGAACACACTAACACTGGAGTTTTCTTATCAAAACTGCGAATATTACATCTACTATAAATTTTCAGAGAATCAAAGATATATAACAAGTTTTATTTTGTCTTAATAAGGATATTTTACATTATTGTAGTCCTATAATTACTAACTTAGGAAAGTGATATGCATTTTTTAATGTTCCATTTTAGATCACTTTAGCCTTCCTAGATGGTGCAAGATGATAATCAATTTGAAGAACTCATCTCTACAGGAAATACTCACTTGTCTCATTAGAAATTTCATTTTCTAGGCAGGGACTACAATCAAAACAGCAAGCTGGCATTCCATTCTTCCTGAATTTTCTAAATCCTGGACCACAATCAGCACTGCACACAGAGGTCAGCATCTAAGGAAAAAGACATATCCTGCTATCAGGAGTTTTACTTACCCCTTCACAAATTATATTATATTAGCATGTGATTTTAATAAGCTTATTTTATATACACCAACAAAGTTACCAGATTTTACATAGTGCATTTTTGATGACAGACATCAATATATGAAAAAATTGTAGAAAAGTTTAATTGCTTCCCATCAACTTGAAATTCAGACAGAAGAGGTGGTAGTGTCCTATTTGCAAATAGTACAGGGATTACAAGGTGGTTATTCTATTTAATTCTTGTCTCCTTAAGAAAAAGTACAGTATAAAGGCACAGAGACCCACAGAACTAAAATGAGTGATTTGCTGCTTTTTCTCTCAATGAAATTAAGAATCACTAGACATAGAGTTGATGATGTCTGGTACAGTGCTGCTCTTGCATGGCCTGCCTGTCTTTCTTTGATAGACAATGTGTAAACAGTGGCTACTGCTCTCTTTCAGTACCTTCATAAACTTCTCTACACTGAACAATGGAGTATAATGCTCTATTTTAGAGCTGGACACATTTCTATAGAAGAATTATTGCTTCAGGGGTTTTTCTGAAGAAACCTGTAGGCATTAATATTTCCTTTTCATACAGTGGTGATAATTTGAGGCTAGGAAAATCACTCAAATATTTATGAACTACAGGCCCATGCTAGTGCCTACTCTTGTCAGATGTAGAGTAAAGCACAGATCTTGTCATCAAAGACTGGTGTGTTCAAAGGAAGAAGTAAGATATAGTCTCATACATCTTTAATTGTAAAAACAATCTTTCAAATTTCTGCTAAAGGTGTTGGTGTCTATGACATAGTAAAGTGTTTTCTATTCAAAGAAGAAAAAGGCACAGAGATCCTAATAGAGAAATTGTCTCCATCAGACTAGTCTATCATCATACCTGTGAAGCATATTTTGAAATGGTAATTGATGTGCCAAGCCCATTAGAAGCAGTGTTGCCTGTAGGCAGTGGTACATTAGAAATTATGCAGAACAAGCTAGTAAGCAAAGTTCCTTGAGTGACTAGGTTTCAGTTACATTATCCAGATCGATACCTTGTGTTCCCTTGAATGTAACCCATGACCAAATCAATCTTTTCCTCCTCACTTTTCTTATATTTAGTGTTTAATAACAGCAACATAGAAGGAAATTACAAGGAAAAAACATACAAAAATGGGGAAAACACATCAAGTATCAGCTAACCAAAATTACCTCATCTACATTAGAACTTCAAATTATAACAAACTAAATGGAAAGAGAAAAATAGCTGCATAGGCAGAGCCCTGTGGCATTTGTGGTGAGAAGGTGCTGAGTTTCTGTATGATAAACTAGAAAGTGGAGTGTTTCCTGAAGTAAAAAGGCTTTATAGACCCTGCAAATGTAGTGAAAATTTAGGTTGCTTGAAATTAATTGAAGTATTTCTTAAGAAAATCGTGGTATTATAATGAGTAGTGTTGGGCGTCTACATGCTGCATGGGAATTTTGCTGATTTCTGCATGCTGAATTTGCATCCTTTATTTCATGTTGCATTTGATGTTGTCATCACAGTGTCTATAATTCACAAGTTTATGTCATGTTCTTCAGAAATATGATTAAGCACAATTCTTCCTCTTTTTTGAAACAGGGTCTCACTGTGTAGTATTGGTAGATGTCAACTTTCTATATAGATCAGGGCACAGTACTTTTCTTCATTATTTTTGTATTTATTTTCTCTTATTTATTTTCACACTTAGTAAGATTTTAGAGACTATTTTGAGGAGAGAAAATGTACAGCTGCAATATAGTGGATTTCCCGCTGATACATAGAGTATGTTCTCCCTTCTATTGTTCACAGAGGTTTTAAAAGTAATCTCTTAACCATACTCCTGTAGTCACTATGACTTTCATTTTTCCTTGTTGTTTTTATCTTTGTCATTGTTTGAAATTTCTAATTCTTGTACCTTGTCTTCAAGTCTTGCAATCTTGTCCTCAACTTGGAGCATTGATTTTGTGAGTCTTTTCACTTAGATATTTATTTGCTTTATTTTGTTTTTCCATTGTATATCTTAATTTTGAACTCTTCTATTATTTTATAACTTTCTGGAAGCTCTCTGTCATATACATACTCGGTGTCTTATTGTAATAAAGTTTTCATACTTACCCCAAGAGATAGTATTGTCCTGTTTAATTTTTTTAACATTCTAATAGTCATTCTTTAATTCTTCATTTAGTGTAACATTAAATATATTCTCATTTAAGTCTATGACTCTAAGGTTTAGAGTCATATTTTCCTGACATTTTCATGTTTTTATTTACTACTTTCTACATTGGAATTATGGTATATGTGAATAGAACATTGGTTGAGTTTTTACAAAATCTATAGTCTTCCAGTGGATGTGTTTGAAGGTTCAAGTGAAGCCTGGTTAGAACACACATGAGATTTCAATGCTACCTTCTAAATGTACATGTAGCTCTGTAACTACACTTTTAGTTCTTATGTTCTTTTCCCTAATAAGAATTACATTCTTTTTTTTTTATTTTTGAGACAGAGTTTCTCTGTAGGCTTAAAATTATATATGAAAAATCAGTGACTCGCTTATGTTGAATTTATTCTATGCTTGCAATGAACAAGAGTCTTTAAGCATCTTTTGAAGAGGTTCATCATAAGAGTAGAAATTACTCTATAGCAATAAGAACAGGATCAATAAAATATTACTAACTTTACTGGAAATTATATCAAATTGTTTTTTAACTTTTATTGCATTATGATGAGAAAAGTTACATGACTTCAATTTATCTGAATTTGTTAACATTTAAAAACATATTTTAAGTAAATAGAATTAAATCACATTCCTGTTTCCCTTTTGTACCTCAACTCCTCCCAGAGGCCCCCTCTTCAATACTTACAATACCTGTTTTGTCATATCCCTTAAAATTTATAAGATATTATAACAATAAAAATGAGTATTATAAAACAACAATCAATTTAACAGTGTTATGTAGATGCTTGTCTACAGCAATACTGAAAATACATGTTTTTCTCAATATAAATTTTAAATAACTCCAAACATATTAACTGTATATTTCAAAATAGTACATCACTACTAGTATTTTCTTAAATGAACATAAATATATAAAGTCTTTTTGTTTGTTTGTTTGTTTCATGTTTACTAGAGTTTAAAATCTTGGCTCTTACTGTGGTACAAGCCCAAAATAAGAACAATTTTTAGATATTGGATTTCATTGTAATAAGGCTGTACTTCAATGACTCTCACAACACCAAAGGATTTTACCTCCATCGTAGCTAAGCTGAGAGTTGACAATTCTGCTGCACCAAGGAATGAACTGTCGGCACAATTTTTAGATACAAACTTCCTGCTGTAGTCAAAACTATTTAACTTGAGTGAGTGACTTTATTCTCAGCCCACAGAGAACAGGTGACATTCATTTAAGAAATGGTTTAGGTATTAAGATGGTCTATTCATAAAGTCATTCACCAACTGTTTCAGTGAACAATGGTTCTGCTTGGAGGGTGGCACAGACATTAGGTGTGGGTAAGAATCTGGTTCATTGGCTGTCATAATTTGGAAAAGCATTCATCTCGGAGAAAGAGTAACTTATAAAGTCCTCTTCTTTAAACTTGATACAAAAGCTAGAAATGTCAAACAAAGCATTCAGTCTCACTCTTTGTTGTTCTCTATCCTACAAGCCACCTCCCAAATTAATTGTCTATGTCTCCCTTGGGTATATAAATAGTTTTGAAATATATAAGCTGTTCTGAAAACCATAGTATAGTGTAATAACATGAAATAAACAGTACTACTAGTAGAGAGGCTGAGATAGGAGAAGCAAGATTTCAAGACCCTTATGTTGTACACAGCAAGACACTGTCACAAACAAGCTGAAAGTGTATATAGATTGTACAATATTGGACCTATTTCTCCAATTACCAAATTAGAGAGACCATTGGATGACAATGAACAAATTTCTAATTCCTCATATGTTTGGATTTCAATCGCTTAGGATTTATTGGTAATCTTAATTTTCATATTAAGATATTAAGAAAAGGTAATTGTCACTTACTGTTGTTGTTGTTGTTGTAATAGGTGGAACTAGATTTGTGTGGATTTGTTGAAAGATTACTTTTTTGCTTCTTCAAGGGTGTAGTTTTGCTCCTTATGTTGATGTTTTCCATCTATTATCCTTTATAGGACTGGATTTGTTGAAAGATATTGTATAAATTTTGTTTTGTCATGGAATATCTTGTTTTCTTCATCTATGTTAATTGAGAGTTTTGCTGGGTATTGTAGCCTGGGCTGGTATTTGTGTTCTTGTAGGGTCTGTATGACATCTGCCCAGGATCTTCTAGCTTTCATAGTCTCTGGTGAGAAGTCTGGTGTAATTCTGATAGGCCTGCCTTTATATGTTACTTACCTTTTTTCCCTTACTGTTTTTAAAATTCTTTCTTTGTTTAGCGCATTTAGTGTTTTGATTATTATGTGATGGGAGGAATTTCTTTTTTGGTCCAGTCTATTTGGAGTTCTATAAGCTTCTTGTATGTTCATAGACATCTCTTTCTTTAGGTTAGGGAAGTTTTCTTCTATAATTTTGTTGAAAATATTTACTGGTCCATTACATTGGGAGTCTTCACTCTCTTCTATACCTATTATCCTTAGATTTGGTCTTCTCATTGTGTCCTGGATTTCCTGGATGTTTTGGATTAGGAGATTTTTTGCTTTTTTGCAGTTTCTTTGACTGTTGTGTCAATGTTTTCTATGGTGTCTTCTGCCCCTGAGATTCTCTCTTCTATCCCTTGTATTCTGTTGGTGATGCTTGCATCTATGACTCCTGATTTCTTTCCTAGGTTTTGTATCTCCAGGGTTGTTTCTGATTTCTTTATTGTTTCTATCTCCATTTTTAGATTCTAGATGATTTTTCTCATTTCCTTCACCTGTTTGATTGTGTTTTCCTGTAGTTCTTTAAGGGATTTTTGTGTTTCCTCTTTAAGAGCTTCTAGTTGTTTACCTGTGTTCTCCTGTATTTCTTTGGGGGTGCTATTTATGTCTTTCTTAAAGTCCTGTATCATCATCGTGAAAAGTGTTATTTATTTTCTTATGTTTGCCCCCTGACATCTGGTTATCTCTAGTGCTATCTGCCCTTGCTAAATCTGACTGGAGCCTGTCCTTCCTGTGATCCTGGTCGTGTCAGAACTCCTCAGAATCAAGCTGTGTGTGATCCTGTGATTCTGGGATCCTGTGATCCTGGGCTTGTTAGAGCACCTGGGAATGCAGCAGCTTCCTCTAGGTGTTGTGGGACTGACTGTGGAGCCTGGGCCCAAGGTCTGCTCAGGACACCAGCCCAGAGGGACCTGAAGGAACCTGAGCCATTCTGCTGGCAGAATTCCTGTGTGCCTGATCCTGCTGGTTCCAGTTACTCCTGGTATTGGGACAGATATTGGGTCCTCTTCACCTCTGATACTGAGAGTGTCAGAGCACCTGCGAGTGGAGCATCCTCTGGGAGTTGTGCAACTGGCTGTAGAGCTTGTGCCCAAGGTCTGCTCAGGACACCAGCCCAGAGAGACCGGCCAAACTGCTTTTTAAAACAGTTTACATTAATGTTAAAGACAAGGAACAAGTTCTGATATGATACAAATACATTGAATGCATGTTAGGAATCCTTAGTGAATTACTAAAAACTCATCTGAAAAATGAAAAGGAGAAACTTAGTTTAGGAGGCCAGAAATTGGTCTCTCATTTGATAATCAATTTCATTTCAACACTTTCAAGGAAGGTTGGATGCATACACTTGACAATGTAATTTAAATTAGTACAGTTAGGCCAAACCCACCTGTGTACTTCCTCTTGACCACTCCATCATATCTTCAGATAAATGTAGCTGGTGACCATTTATAAAATAGGGGCTAAATATTCCTATTTTCACTTTAAGTCCAAGTCCCTGTGGAAATTTCCAAATGTAGAAAATGTCATAATCTTCCTGCAGCTTGTTTCTTTGGTTCATATTCACTCTGTCCCCAACAGGATTAGTGAAGTGGATCTTTCTCAGAAAAGAACCCAGCTGAAAGACAGTCAGCATACTCTAGACTATATGTTCTTCCTTGATGTAAGAAAATGTTGTCACCTGAGGTTTTGATCTTAGCCATTCTGACTGGTATAAGATGGAATCTCAGGGTCATTTTTGTTGCATTTCTCTGATCACTGAGGACTTTGAACACTTTTTTAGGTGCTTCTTAACCATTGGAGATTCTTCAGTTGTGAATTCTCGGTTTAGTTCCATACCTCATTTTTTGATTGGGTTGTTTGATTTTTTTGGTGACTAACTTCTTGAGTTCTCTCTATATTTTGGATATTAGCCCCCTATCAGGTATGGGGTTAGTGAAGATAAGTCATCTATCATGACTGCCCCAAAAGACCCAACAAGCAGCTGAGTCAAATGCAGACATTTGTACCCAACCAATGGATAGAAGCAACTGACCCCTGTTGTTGAATTAGGTAAGGCTTAAAGAAGCTGAGGAGAAGGGCAATCCTGTAGGAGGACCAGCAGTCTCAATTAATCTGGACCCCTGAGATCTCTCCAACACTGGACCACCAAACAGACAGCATACACGAGTGGATATGAGATCCCTAACACATATACAAGTCTGTGTTCATTCAGAGATGATGCACCTAACCCTCAAGAGGTTGGAGATGCCAAGGAGTTTAAAGGTCAGGGAATAGGGGCTGGGGGCATCCACATCGAGACAGAGGGCATGGGGAGGAGGTGTGGGATGTGGAGCAGTCGGAGGGAGGATGGGGAAGGGTGGGTAATAGAATATGGAAAGTAAAAAAAAAAAAATTAAAAAAATGTAAAACCGGATAAAAGGATATGGCTTCAATGGGAGTATATAAAAAAAATAAAACAAAAGAAAATGTATTCTTATTTAATGGCAACTTTATAGATAGTATTCAGGTGAAAAATTTCAGTGAAAGCAAAGAGATAAACAAAATTATGTTTCTGTTATTTTAGTTCTCTAAGAGGAAATTAGCAAACAAATGCAAACATGTATTTGCAATATGAAACATACAGACACATCAAACAGAGAGATACTCACATCTGTATAGAGATAAACACATGGCTGGAAAACACAGTTATTTACACAAATCTACACATACATGCCCAAACACACATATGAATATACAGATACACACTAAGACAGAATATGCATCAAAATAGTCAAACAGACACAAAAGCACACAAAACAATTACCCAGGTTCACACACACAAACCATAC